>CADDXX010000157.1:1084535-1175341 GCA_902810485.1 Alauda arvensis | reverse complement strand
TGTTTTTTTTTTTTTTAATTTTTTTCAACTTTCAATAAGTAAAGTCTGTTTAAAACCCACATGTCTTGTTACTCAAGACACTGCTGGCAGCTGTTTTTTTCACTGTTGAAGTAGCTCTTCATAAGCTTCTGTACTTAGTTTAGAAGTGAATTTGGTTTTTTAAAATACTTTCCACATTTAAAAATATTTCCACCCATTAAAAGTATACCAGAGACCAGCATCACAATATGAGAAATAAACTATATGGAAAATATGATAAAATCTTACTTTTGATTTTTTTTTTAATTGACTGGACATGAACAAGGACAGAGTTTGATCTCTGCTATACAGGCAGTTCACAGAAGGTCATAATCTTGCTCCCGTGTTATTTTGCTTTGGCTTGCTTGAACTTTCCCAACATTTTTATGATAAACAAAACAATTTTTCCATTACTAAAGGCCACTCACCTGACAGCTCAGGGTCTCAGGACTTGTATGGGTTGTCTTCACTTAAGGTGATTTTAGCCTTAAAAAAAAATAAATCAGTATTTGTTGCTACCACAGACAGCAGCAGCCTGGTGGTCAGCTAACAGCTACATTTGTTTCAGTTTTCCTTTGATTTACAGTGATAACGAGCAGCTAGTCTTATTTCTAGAMTAAAATGAAGTGCAAATGGGTGCACATGTGCAAAACAGTACCAGAGGTTCAGGGGCTCAGACAGAAACCACAGCTATAATTCAGAGGTCACTGGGGGATTTCAGCCTTCCATTGTTCAGGTAAACCCAGCTTTAGATCAAAAAGTGAATGGCTAGGAACTAATGACGAAAGTGAGCACCTAAGCTGTGTTCAAAAAACATCCAAAAATAAGGTTCATGGAGGACTATAATCATCTGTCTTTCCCAGTAAACAGAATTTCTCCTGAAAAGCAATATAATTGCATTATGATTTTTTTTCCTCATATTAACTTGAATTATTAAGACATAATATTGTAACTAATAAATCAGACTATTATATTGTTAAATCATGAATTGGAATAACAATAAATTTCCCAGCTTCACCTGTGACTCTATTCCTGTTTTGCCCAGGTAAGGTTTTTGTATAATAAGCATGAAGCATGATGACTCTCTCTATATATAGTCACACAATTAAAAAAATAAAAACACCAAGCAGAGCTCACAACTGTGTATTTAAAAGATGCRCATCATCCTAATTGACAAAGAATATTAGAAAATTAAAAGAGATGTGTRAATACCTATAGTTCTTCAATCACAGGTGTATTTACCCTGTCAAAACCTTGCAGAGATATTTTTGCTCGTTTCAGCTGTAGAAGTAACTTGAGAGGTTATTTCATCTGTGAACAATAGTAAAAAGACATAAAAAAATRGCAACATCATACACTTGCTGCAATCTGTCCTAGAAGTATCAAATGAGTTTTCATCAACAAATCTTTTCAACCAGAAAGTGATTTGTGTTTTGTACAAAGTATTTAACTGAATACAGTCAAATTGTGAAGAATTGTCCAAGATATGCAGTACTCATTTTATAGAAGTGCACTTTAAGAGGTAATTTTGTGGAAACACATGTATTCCATCTATGCTTCAGAAGAAGTTAGACTTTGTGAGGACTTTTGATCTCCTTTTTTGTTGCACTTACTGGGGGTAACAGAAAAGCTTTTGGGGCATACAAGTCTTTCCTTAGAGTTAAAAATAAAAACAATAAACTCAAAGTTCRGAATTATTATGATACTTATTTAACCAATTCAAAAGAAAATGGTGGTTAGGACCAACAGAGCAGAGGGAAACATAAGCAAGCAAAGCAATAATAAGTTCAGTAGGTCTGGTGGGACAGAGAGGTCAGGCAGAGGTGCCACCTGGAGAGAAAGGCCAGATACCAAGGAGCCACTCTCTCAATGGTTTTTAATGTCAAGTACAACTGTGAATGTTAGCTATGAATATACTCATTTTTTGGTAGTTATTCCTTAAGAACTAAGGCTGAAAGGTCAGAAATGCAGCCTTCCTTTTCTGAGACACCGTTCTTCTTCTGACAAATGTACACRTTTTACCTTCATAAATTAATTATAGAAAGTCATGCTAGTGGGCTACCTGATTTTGTTCGTGCAGTATCCACAGGGGGCTTTTGGTGCAGCATAGCAAAATGCATTTCTGACAGCTTTGCTCTGAGAGACATCTAATGCTTRGAAAAGCGTGCCAGAAGTTTTGCATTTCCTCAGGAACTTCAGGCTGGTATCACTCAGTGAACATTCACCTCTGACATACCTCTCTACACAAGGTTAGTAACCCTGTTCAATGCCAGAAGAAGAGCTTGAATCATGCCAAGGGTTCTTGGTATGCTTCAAATAACTGCTGATTTTTTAGAGGTAAATATACTGGTCTTAAAGTAGAGGGTGTTCTTTTTGCCTTGTGACACTCACCAACACTAGTGTGAAAGCTTTCCATGGACAGTTGAAGCTGGTACGGTGGCTAAACTGATGTTCTTAATTGTTCTAGAATTAAAATCACAAATAGATTTTACAATTCATGATTTCATTAATTATTTTAAAAGAAAATWGATCAAAAAACCCCACACCCCACTCTGCCTTACTCTGGATTAAAAGAAAAGCATTTTGAATAAGGATACTCTCCCTTTGAAAATTGGTATAAACATCCTATTTGGCCAGCGATTTTCTTTTTGAATACAGAAGATTCAAAACTTCTTTTTTTGCATCCCCATCAAAAGCTTTATCAGAAATTCTCCTATCAATCCTRTTAGTAACACATATGCAATGATCATCACGCTGTATTTAATTGGGACAGATACAAGAGTCATAGCTATTTCCCTGAGAGTTTCAAGCTAAATTACATTTTGATTGACTTACTTGAGTGGTAAATCTCCATTAGTCAGTTATATACTACATGCTGTGCTATCACTCTCAGAAAAGCAAGAACTCCGTTAAGCATTACTACAGTTCTCTATCAAACAGTTTGTTTTTTTTTTTTAATGCATTCATTGCATAATTTCTATTTGAATGTTGCCCCATAAAATACCAAAACCAACCAAGCAAAAAACCTACAACAAATCAATAGTATTCACTGTTTAAAGTATTATAGTAAATGTCACTCTCTTTAATAAATAGTTTGCTCAAGTATATTTCAAGTGCTACACAAATAAATAGTCTTCTTTTAATATTTGCAAGTAATCTATGAGTTTATAAGTAATAATTCTACTAAAATGAGAAGAAAGAAGATTGGATCACGAGTTCCTTTCCAAAAGAGCCAAATGTGTATATATGGAAAAGCATTAAAAAGATGAACTTCATATTAAAGTAAGCAGTATCAGTAGATTTACCATATAAATACACTCTTAAGTCCATTCTGTGGTGAATGGTTACTGAAAAGACTGAAAAAGATCCATATCAAGTTAATGAATTCTACTCTGCTGACTTACAGAAAAGAATATAAAATAGAAAAATTTACATATATTATTTCCAACTGCTTATTAGAAAGACTTATCTATATGTTAGGCACAAATTACATTAAAATAACATTTACAGAGCTGCAAAGGAAAAGTCTCACAAGTTAGAAAATGGGAGGAGGAATGAAAAAACTCAAGGTTGGCTGAGTACCCTCAGCTCACCCCTTTTGCCTAGGCAGTATTTTGTGATCTTTAAATAAGCACGTTATGACATAGCAAACATTGGAAGCCAATGCAGAAGAGCAAAGGTAGGAAGCTAGGATATAGGGAGCAAAGATAAATCACTGACATTCCTCCTTAAGGTGGATGAAGCATGATACCACAGTACAGTCCTGAAGCCAGCGGAAAATACTGCTGCTTCATTAAAGCCCAGACCGAGAAATCCACCAGAGKAATTTGTGGTTTGTAATTCCCTAAGTACTACATAATTAAATTCAGTCTAATCTGGTTAATRTCATAGGTGATTCACTGCCACTGCCAAGGTTGAATAAAGCCCAAAACTCCTGGAATAGTGGTGGCAAATCAGAGTGTAAAAGGTGGGGGGCTTAGAAACACAAAACAGAGGCTTCAAAGTGCTGAAAAGTTCTTTTGAGGACCATGGTTACCAATTTGCTGAGGGAAGAAACTAATGGGTCTGGGCAAAAGGACTTTTAAATTGGCAAGAAAGAATAAAGTCSTCAGTAAGGGGACAGGAAGAAACAGAAAAAAGAAATAAAAATAAAGCAGCCAGTACACAGGAAAATCTGTAACAAACATGCATCAATYGAAGAAAGAACAGAGGGCACTAAACKGGGATTCAGCAGGCAGGTAATTTAAGAGTGTTTGTAGAAAGTGGCAAGAAMGACAARAGMAAAACTCAGCAAAATGAAGAAATGRGAAATAATGACAATCGTATGAGGTCACATTGTATTCCCATTCCTGAGAATTAAAATGTTCTGTTTGGGACAACAACAGGGAAACTCAGAAAACCTTACAGTGAGTTAAAACTAAATACTTGAAGAGTTAGCAGAGGAAAGCCCTTGAGACAGAGGAGTGACTATTACATATGTAAACACAGAGGCTCCAAGGTAACTATTGAAGTAGGAAGGAAAATTATGTCTTTAAATCTCTGGGTGAAAATAAAAGCAGAGAGACTAACAGTTTTCTCTAAAGATTATCGGCAAAACATACATGAGATGAAGTCCAGAAGGTGACAGCACATACTGAAATTAGTTGAAGAACCATTAAAAGCTGTATTAATTCTAATACAGAAATTRTATTAGAAAAAGGAATATACAGAATAGAACCAATTATTCTTACATTCACTCAGTAGACATGGTTCCTATGCACAATGCAGGGAACGTCACGAGCCCGGAAAAGGAAAACTAAAGGAAAAATGCTATTAAATTTTCTACCTCTCTACTTACAGACATCTTTCACAACTAAGCAGGACAATGTCACAGTAGTCATGCTTCACATCTAGAACCAAAATCAAATATGCTTGGAGGTTTTTTTCCTTTTAAATTACGTGTAAGCACCAGAATTACATTAAAATCACTTCACTACAATCATCCTTACCTCACATTTGGGGTAGGTGATGCCTGTCTTCATAATTGTCCTGTAGAGAAAGGGGAAGTTCACCTATGAGCCAACAGCAATGATAAATCACTTTCTTCTGAGGCAGTTTCCCATCTGTGGGACAGGTGAAACAGTTTCTGACTAATTTAATAATGCATATTAAAACTGTGTTAAAAGAAGATTTCTGTCAATGCAACATAGTGGTTAAAAACCAAAGGTAAGGGATAAAGCAGTGAGATGAGGAAATCTTTGGCTTTTGCTTGACTTGGAGGTGTAAGGAATCCAAACAAGGCAGCATCTCCAGTTAAAACCATCAAGTCCCTTTCTGGWTTTTCAACTGCCACTCAGATTCTATTGCCTACACAGTAAATGAGATGTAGACACACATCTCTGAGGTTTGGRTTCCTGTCTGGAAACAGATAACTGAAAATAATCATTTTAGTGCTAACTTAATTACCGAAATACTGCACTTTGCTAGTTATATCCCAGCTCTCTCTTCAGCTGCAGGTGACTTCAGCAAGACAGGCATGCATTCCCTGGAAGTCTCAAGGTAATGTAGAAGCTTCAGAGGGCTAGACAAAAAATCCTGAAAGTATTTTTTAAAAGACACAAAATATTCAAATCCCCCAATCTTTCACCAAAATACTAGAATTGAGGCAGTATGGATAACACAGCATATCAAAGAATAGACCGGACTAGACTAGACTAGACCAGAATAGCACAGACCTCCTTTAAGTTAGGAGGGGCCTACAGTCATCATCCAGTTCAACTGCCTGGCCAAAAGTTAAAGCATGTTATTAAGGGCATTGTCCAAATTCCTCTTAAAAACCAACAGGCTTGGGGCATTGACCACCTCCCTAGAGACCTTGTTCCCATGTATGACCACCCTCTTGGTAAGGAAATTATTCCTAATGCCCAGTCTAAACCTCCTCTGGCACAGCTGGGAACTGTTCCCATGTGTCCTATTACTGGAGAGTAGGGACACCAACGCCTTGTAATGCAGTGCTCCAATCTATCCTTGTAGATACCTCTACAAGGCCTCTTATCTCTCAAGAGAGTCAGCAGCACCTCTCCCAGCAAGCTTGGTATCCTCAGCAAACTTGCTAATGGTGCATTCAGGTTCTGCATCCAGATCATTCATAATTATATAAATATCTAGGAGAGACTCTTAACAATATAAAGAAATTCTTCCCTGGGAGGGTAGTGAAGCACTGAAACAGGTTGTCCAGAGAAACTATGGATTTTCCCTCGAAGGGTTCTAGGCCAGGTTGGATGGTGCACTGAGTACCCTGYTCTAGTGGGAGGTGTCCCTGCCCATGGCAGGAGGGTTGGAACCAGGAGATATTTAAGGCCCCTTCCAATCCAAACCATTCAATTATTTTATGMCTGTGAGTTTAACAGGACTAGAACTGAACACTGAGGAGCATGGTCACCAGTAGCCCCATTCACTACAAGCTATTATGTTCTGTCCCTTAACAACTTTTCCACCCCAACACACCATGMATGAGCTCATCCTACAGTTCAAAAACTTGTCCAGATCACTCTCTGAGGAACATTGTCAAAAGCCTTACTAAAATCCTGAAAGAATACACCCATGGCCTTGCCTTCAGCAACTGGGTGGGACCCATTACACAGCAGTATCAGTAGGGAATTGAGCCAGTCAGGAGAGAGGAACAATTACAACACACATTGCTGAGAAACAGTGCGTGATTTGATTTCTTGATTTTTTTTTTGATGTATGTTAACATGCTCCTCAGTCAAAAATATTGTTTATCTTATATACAACTACAGAGATCTCATGAAGACCATCTTATGAAAAATATATTTGAGGAAAAGGGAGAATCTTCAAGCAGAGAGGAGTTGTATCAAAAATACAGTATTATACATCAAAACATTGCTGCCACAAAACAGTAGATCAAATAACATCTACTGGCATGGCAAATCAAACACCTGCTTGGAAAGCAGAGAGGTGCTTTGTCCAATACCATACTGATTGAAGTTTACTGTAAGTTTCCAGGAAGATTTTTATTTCAAGCRAGAGCATTGCAAAGAAAAGGGATAAGCACATCAGAGGCTATTTTTGGTAGCACATGTTGTCTTAAAACCTAAARCTTTACATTGCTTCTTTAATTCATCAGAGTTAATCAGCTTGAAAAGAARAAACAAACCAAAACAAGTGTTTGGCATTTCAAAGTTCTAGCAAGTATCTGTGTCAATGCCACATTTTCATGTTTGACTAAAGAGATACCCAGAAAGAAGGGTCTTTTTGTGGAAATAAGTTAATTTTGGTTTTATTTCCCTCTCTCAAATTCCCATCTCAAATTTTTGAGGATTCACTTAGTTTAGAAGTTGAGGCCCACAAACACTGAATCCATAGCATACTTTTATTGATGCTTTGGTGTAACGGTAGATTTCTCCATGATATAAGAGATCCTTGCCCCTGAAGTCATGGTTCAAGTATGTTTTGAAATAGAAAGAAACTCTTCAAATTGATTTATAGAGCCCTGCCCCCTGGAATACCTGTCGGTGAAATTGTAGCAACAATGGCCTGCAAATRCCTCCTGATGTCATGATTTTGCTCTTTCTAGAGGCAGGAATCTCTTGAAGGATCAAATTTTTATCTTGTTTTGTTCCCAAATTTACWCAACTTCTTCATGCAGCTAGAATATCATCCATGTAAAAGCATCTCCCACTAGAAACTCATCTTTATTCCCCTAAAGTTTATATCTATTCTAGGCTATGARGTTTTCTAAAAACATCTAAGAATTCCTCAGTGGTGTTTGCATTGTGCTCACTTTTCTCTGCAATCAGACATATTCTTAATTTTCAAGTTAATAGCATCAATCAATGGCTTTGCATTAGACCTCATTTTTCTGACAGAATTCTACTTTAAAAGGCCCTGCACAGTGAACTGGTCACAGCTCTTTGTGAATTTATCAAAGGCCATGACCTCTTCCTGTTGTCCCTTATTGTGACCTCCTTCATTGCACGTATTAGGAGACACTAGCTGGTCAATAACCATCAATCTCCTTGCTCCATTCAGCTTTTAAGGCCTCATTTCAGACTGTACAAAAGAGGTGATTTTTACTCCTAAATCAATGGCAATTGAGCATACCAAATATTTTCATAAACACAAAGCACTCTGATATCAAACTGGCTGGAAAATATTATTTTCAGGTGTGTTTCCTCTTGTATATAATGTCTGTGTAGAACATCTAAGGGACAATATGTATTTTTTTCAGATTATCCTCAGCAAAGTCATTACTGAGAGCAGATCAATAACATTCTCCCTCTTTAGGAGTCACTCTGAGAACACTTCTGATAAAATAAGATAAATAGATGAGCTGCAGGTTGCTCCACTGGATTCATGTGTCTATCTCAACTAGAATTTTGACCAAAATCCAAGCACTGGCAGACAGTATTTCATCTGTTCCTACTCTATCCGGTCTCCTTATTGCTGTCCATTTTCTTGCATATTTATTAGGCTACATTTTCTCAAGAACAGGCTGTAGTAGAGAAGAATACTTCGTGTATTGGGTTTTGAAAATCCATCCAGTGGAGAGAGTCACACACCAGATTTAAAATTGGTGAAAATGACCTTGCACAAATCAGTCTAAGGTGCAACTAGCTTTTCTGGAGCAATAATGTGTGAAGAAGTTGAGAACTTACCTGGATAGCGCTAAATTTTTTTTTTTTTTTTTTTTTTAGGGAATGAGCTGCTGCATCTATAGAGAATTTAAATTATTATTTCTCCTTATCAGGCCTGAAGTCTTCCTGCATCTTCTTCATGGAACTGCAGATCTCATAACGTTCCTTGACTCAGAGAATTTTTCATTYTGCTTTTCTTTGCAGTTTTTTGCACTGAATTTTCCTGTTTAAATTGGGATGCATTTTTTGGCTTGTTGAGCTCTGGTGTTGTCATGTGGTTTTACAAAAATGGTAATCAGTTCCTAGACACCCTTACATAAGTGTTCTCATATATATATTTTCTTAATGACCTATCACCATTTGCTATATACATAAATATGCAGAGAGCATTTTTAACATTGACGTCAACAAGACTTTCTTGTAATGTATTTCTTTCACCTTGAGATTTCTACCTGATCTGTTGCATTTCTTTAAACTGGACTGAGGACATGACTAGCTTCAATGGAGAATATTTTGGTTTACACTGCCATTTTTACTATGAAAAGAAGAATTCAAGCATTTCTACTAACTTTCATTTAATGTTGTTGTATTTTCTACTCCTGTTTGACCACAGCATTAATCCAAAGGTTAAGCATACTTGTTAGTGTAAAGCATTAAGTCCAAATCACAAATTTATGCTTGATATTTTAAAATGGGTAGCAGTAAAAATTATTTGATGACTACCACAGACTTTAGGAGAAGCTGAAGATTACAAAAATAAATGTTACCTTCAAGTTAATTTAACACTTAATAGGAAAAAGTTGTATTTGTAGTAGCAAGAAAAGGACTTCCTTTCTTCTGGTMCATMACCTTTGTTCATCCTKCTATCTGCACCAACAGGTTTCACTYCAACGTCTTCTAGGCAACTAGAAAAAAAAAAAAGGATTTTTAATATCTGATTAACAGAACTTAGCTCAATATATACAGGGTTTTGAATATATTTTCAATCTTTTAAGGAAAAACCTTGAAACCAACTAATGAGATGACTGAGTTCAATGTTTACATATGTTCTCTGTATATTTATGCATATAACAAACTGTGCTTGGTTATTATGAAGAGCTGCTCTTAAAGGCAATTGTGAAGCTGAACTGTCCTGCACTTCACTTTGCTTGGATTCCATCAGCTTTCACCTCTCTTTTCTGTTTCAAATGTGTATTGGTAGTTGTATGGTATAGTAGTCACTAAATTATTTCATGACATAATAATAGCAATTTAAAAGCTTTTAAAAAAGAAAAYGATAAAAGTATGCCTCTTTCTTAAATTCTTATTTTTTTCACAATAGTTCTGAAAACTAAATAAATATTTTACTTCCAATTTCTTCTGCAGAGAAATTTCATGGGAATTAGGTTGATTTTTTTGGCACTTAATTTTTTTTGTTTGAGATACAACTCATATATGTATTCAGTCCACTGCAACTTAATTGTTCCTTAGAGACTTTGAGTTTATAAATAGGAGACTGGGATTCAAGTGTCTTGATGCAACAATTCAGAACAAGCCTTATCTCTGAGAGTGGATAATATCTATTATCCTATAAGCACTCTCTGTGAAGATAAAAAAGGAGCACAGTGGTCCCATGTCTTCAGTAAGAAAACACCATATTTTGTCTAAAGGCAGATTTCAGACATACTTTCTACCTACCAAAAACTAAAACTACTTCTGTTCATACATGCCCCCAGTCCTGCTTTTGGCTCTGAGAGGAAACACCATGACTTACAGTTGTACTGCAAACTTTCTGTGAAAAACAAAAAAGCCCAGAAAGGGGATTTCTTTCCATCATCCATCTACTATCCCATCATCCTGCTGCTCCAAACACCGCCTGGCTAYACTGCAATCCCTGAAGGAAAAGACTCATGGATCTATAGTGGAGAAAGCTTTATCATAACTGTGTAATGGGTTGCAATGAGGGCCGTGAGATAGATGACTCACTAATCTCTTAACAAAAGATTTATGTCTCAAACACAACCGCAGCCACAAGCAATCTATTTGGAGTGATTAACTAGCAGTGTGAAAAATGACAGCCACTAATTAAAATGAGAAGTACAATCCTGAAAGCGTTCCAATAGYTTCCACCAACATGTATCTGGCACACAATCACAGGTAGCCACAGAGAACACACAGAGCGAGCCCACAGACACAGCCACGTGTGGAAAGTGGAAAACATTCTCACCTCCCCACAGGCATTGGAGTGGAATAAGTTGTTAAGCTGAGCACAAGATATACCTCTGATCAAGGGGTTTAGTACAGAAAACCYCCCCACTGTTAGTGTGCCTCTGCTCAGTTCTCCACACACAAGACAAAGTAACATGAGCTGATGATAACTTGTCAAGTTTTGCTTCACTTCATAACACCCGTGTTCAGAAGCTGCCTGATGGCACTGTATTACAACAAAGATACTATCTCAGTTATGTGACTCAGGCAATTTAGATAATAATTTCTCACTTATCCTGATGCAGAGGTTAACTCCAGGGGCCATAGCATAAAGAATCCTGTCATTAACCACAATAATTAAAAACCACTGATGAAACCATACCCTGAGAGAGCTGCAAACACCTTTACAGTCAGTTCCATTTCAAAGGACAGAGAAACAGGAACCACCACATGAAAACTGTTGGAACAGCTATRTCAATCCATATGACACAAAGATCAAATCACACAGAACAATTACTGCGTTTAAAAAGTTGTCAAAATAGTTTAAATTCTGCCATCAAAAATTTGTTTTGTCACAGGTTTACCTGCATATGGAATGACTGGGTTTAGGATGTTCCTTAAGTTGCATGGACCTGTAACCTACCTTTAAGTATTCAGCAGAGCTATATCAATAAAAGTTCATAAAACTCAGGCCTAAAATAGCAATGCTGATAAGAAAAAAAATATGGGGGTTTTAAATTATGCTTCCCTTTCCAAACAAATCTGTGAAGGCATATATCTGTCCTTCATAAATAATTTGGGAGACTGAAACACAAGGAGGAAGAAATACTTTTGAAATCAGAAAAAAACACCCTATGGAAAAAAAAAAGCACGAAGGTAATTCCCTGTAAGAGGAACATCTTTAATTTCTGCAGCAGTGAAGTTCCCCAACAGGATGGAGTAATATTCAGAGGATCTTTGATCTGTTTATGAAAAGGATGAGTTGATATTGCTGARAGCAGCACAGAGAGCTAGATGACACCTAGCAGGTCTGTCCAGCTAATGTTAAAATAATCCAACTTAAAAAAATACAGACAACTCTTTAAAAGGACCACAAGAAAAATAGCATGTTGAACAAATTGTTCATGAGTTTGCACAATAAAATATTGTGCAGAGGAGTAATTTAAGTSCTGTATAATCCAGGCTGATCTAGCACTTTCATGATGAAATGTCCATGCTCAGCTTTAGAAGGAAAACCTTCAGCACATTTTGAGACACTTCTTGTAGCACTGACCCTTGGTCTTTTCAGGATATGCGGGTACCATATTTTCACAGTTCATTTTGATGTATGTTCACATTATCAAACACCTGTCCTTCAGATGAAATTTTGTCATTGGTTATTCATGACAAAGTCTCTTCATCTGCCAGGAAACAYTGAAGTCACATTGATGTCCAGTAAAATTGCTGGATATGGCTGCCAAGTTGATACCTCTCCATACTAACTAAACTATTTCAGTATTCTACATAATAGTTGCRAACAGTAGGTCCTTTGAAAACTATCTGAAAGAAATGTTTGGTTATTTTGGGACTTTTCACAGCACATTAACTTGCAGGGGTTGCTGAGGCTGTGATGCTTAAAAATAAAAGCAACCGTATGAAAATATCAGCTGTTGACTAATCATTAACAGCTTTTCAGACCAAAGTTTATGCCAACAGTTAACTGGGAGCATAATCATGTGCTCAAACATCTTCGTAATATTTGCATGTGTCAGCAGAACCTAAGGAAGTAATAAAATACCTAAAAGTGGTTGCATTCTCTTTCACTGGCTCAAAACCACTGCCCACTCTCGAGCGTTGTGCATTTTCTTCTCTTCTTCTGCTGCTCAGTCTTGGGAGAAAAAGAATAAAAATTTAAAAAAAATTAATTCTGGTATGAAAATCCCTTTCTTTTACAGACTTCAAACTTCTCAAATATGCCCATGAGCCACAAGTGCTCAATCGGATGTTAAATTTCAGCCTCTGTGCTTAAAATAAAATATTGCTTAAAGTCAACAAGGTGTCATTCAGATGTATTCCAATATCCTTCAGTACAGCAGAGATTCAACCTATTTAAGCTAAAAGTGGATTTATTTGAATGGCTAAAAATGATTACAGAAKTACTCACCAATGCAATGAAAAGCACAATTCTTTTTCCTCCAGAGAGTTCACAGCTTATTGTTACTGAAGCCTAAATTTCATTAAAGAGTGGTCTTAGTTTCTAGGTATTTTTAAAAATAGTGATAACAATATTTGTATTATTCTTCAGAAAAGTTCCTACTTCACTGAGTCATCTCCATTTTGGGCTTTCTGGCTCCCATTTGATAATATTCTAAAGCAAATATGTGTTGAAGAAAAAGGTTCACTAAGTCATTTCCTTGGTAACATAATTTCTAATGATTCATATTATCATGCTTATCTTTACAAATATATTCTGAGCAAGAAACCATGATTGAAATTAAGTGAAATACACTCTTAAGGTTGATTTAATCTCTTTTACTGAATAACCATTAAAAATAAAATTCTCTCCCAGGATGCTCGAGTCAAAATGACAAACAAGGTAATAAACATTTAGTAATAAAAATAAATTAAAAATCAAAGCTTTATCATACATTTTCCAATCAAAATGAAAGTGGCAAATYGAAAACAATAACAATGCTCATCCACAGTTAGAGTTCCAACAGAACACTTCAGAGTTAGATTTACAATTAGTAGCAGCTTGAAAATGAGCTGTAATTTTACATTTTAAACAGCTACTGTTCAATCCATCAAGTATTAAAATCTTGATTGTTGATTGATGGCATTCTCTCACGCTGTTTCTCTTGATGAAGCTTAATAGAAATGGAAGCAAAAATATTCACCATGAGTTTGCACATCTCCTCCATGCCCAGTTCAGCTGCTACCACTGTGTCCATATGCACCAGGTATTTATTTGGTGGTTTGAGAAATTTTAGTATCTTCACCAGGACACAGGTATAGGACACAGGTATAGGACACACACTTCAGTGGCTTTCAAACTGATACTGGTACAGGTTTCCAGCAGCTGGAACAAGTGGGCTGAATACAATCACTCACTGCATTAATCAGTTTTSCAGCTSCCAKTCTACCTCCTAAAAAACTGCAGTGACTGAGTGATACCATTTGGTTTTCTTATGGAAGTTTCACTGYCTAGAAAGGGCTAAGGGACTAAGATCCCTTGGAGTTTCTATCCCTGGTGCAAGGTGAAGGGATAAGACCCAGAAGAATGCTGGCTGGTCTAAGCAATTTTCCTAGTGGCAATTCAGGTTTGCTTCTCCTGCTCAGTTTGTCTCAGGTTTTGAGGTTCCACATCCTGTCCAAACTGCTGTTGCAGTGGGTTGTACAAACCTTGCATGTTTTATTCACACTGACCCACTGTTTGCTCTCAGTATCATATCTTTCAATGGCCACAGGACTAGGAGAGCCTAAACTGCCTCTTCTTCCTTTTTCACTTACTCTACTGGTTAGTGTCCATCTGGGTTTGTAGAGCAGCAAAAAGAAGCTAGAAATTAAAAAATATGCATATCCTGAAAATAGTATGGTAACATGAGTTCAGGCAATAACCAATGCAGTTTCATTTAATCTGCAGAAAAACAGTGAACCATAAACACTCTTTTTTACTGCTATTTCTTTTAGATGTGGATGTCACCAAGAACATCTGCAGCTTGGATATTTCAAAAAACACCCCAGCCAGTTCATAAACTTTTGGCCTGTGGGATGACCAAGACTAAAACCTTTCTTCCATTAAAATTTTCAAGAATTTTTAATGCATAAGAATAACAGGCACAGACACTCCAATTTCAATAACAAGAATACAAATTTAAAAAAAGAAAAAGCACTTATAAATATCATCATAGTTGAGGGCTATTTCACACCTTCATTCTCTAATACTAAACAACATCTAGGTGCAAGTTTCTCCTAAAAAAAGACACAGATATTTAAATTGGAAAAAATGTATTCTTTTTGCCTTATGTAATAGTTCGTAAAACTGAACTTTATGTGGAATACTTAATTATAAGATTTTATAGTTTTAATAAAATTTTAATGCATTTAATGATAGGCAAAAATGCCATTCCATCTTAAATATTATTTACTCATTTGAAGTGGCACTCCTAGACTATAAAAATAATTAAAGTATAAAACCAAATTAGTAAATAYTATACAGCCTATTATACAATCTGACAAATTGMTTTTGTATATTATATTGTGACTAGATTAATTAGTATAAAACAAACAATGAAACTGTATATTAATGGCTCTGGAAAGAAACTGATTTTATTTTGAGCCTGTTCCACATCTTCAAGAAATGTGAACATCCATCAGTGGATGGATGATGATATCTTTAGTGCTTTGAAAATGTCTCTTGTAAAAACTTTCAAAGGAATGACCCAGGTCTTAAAATGGTAATATGGAATGGCTGTCACTAAACAAGCAAAAAAACACCTTCAGGGTTTAAATYGGCTACACCCTTTTGTTTGAAGTGACAGGGCCTATCATTAAGAAGAAAAATTTTGCTTCTCCAGTATAACAGAGACACCAACAATGCATTCTCACATTTTCTYCCCTCCTGTTATTACCTTTTCAAGTATAATTGATTTCACACAATTCTGAGGAGTCTTAAGTCGAAAGATATTTGTTTCCTCAATAACACGCCCAACCCTGTGCACATCTGATGAAATATCCCACATGCCCAACTACTGCCATGCTGCTTTATCTCTCTAGCAATTTTTTCCTTCAGTATCAGCTTCCTAATATAAAGATTTCTTTATGCTCTTTCAGGGTAGTTATATATCTATACACATAAATTGTTTTCCTCCTTTAATTTCTCACTATTTCTATTTCTAATATTCCGTAAGTGTACTACAAAAATTCTATTAGGAAAAAAAAGGGGGGTGGTGGGTGGGGGGAGAAATTAGGAAGCAGTTTCCAAGGTGCTGAAGGGAATCCAGATCCAAAGAGGGCTAACATGTCCCTAGCTCTGCCTTAAGTATGGCTTTGGGCATCCAATGACCCTGAGGCACRGGGGCAGTGCAAGKGACAGGTGAGGTCAGTGACCTATAGGGAAGRCAGGGTCAGTCACYGGGGTWCCACAGCCAATGGATTAACAGGGAAAGAAGAAACCAGGACAATTTTGGCATCAGAGAGAAGGAGCAGGATTATAGAGTGTCACCAGGCCTTACAGGTGGATAGCATCCGTGGTAAAACATCCAAGACCAGACTGTGGGTATGATTTCCTGTGGTTCCAGGGACTCCACACACATACATGCAGACTCATGTGCTAAAGCCACGTGCTGTGTCAAAACACAACAACCAAATGGATTTTGGTGTTCTGTGAATGCCTAAATTTGTGTCTCCACATGCATACAGAAATTCAGTACTCTGGGCTGTGTGTTCAGGATGATGCTGTTGCGCTGCAAGTCCCAGACCAAGACAGCCAGACATCTGCCAGCCACGGAACATGGGACAAAAGGTGATTCTGACAGGAAGAATGCATGACCTGCATTCATTCCCACTCACTGTCCGTAGAAACAAGAGTGAAACAGGCTAGATAGACCTCTGGGGAGTAGAATAGAAAAAGAAATGTGCCAAAACCAGAAGACATGAGAAAGAAAAGCCGAGGCTGTCAARAATATGACAAAGCCTGCAACTGGACTGAGAAAGCTCCAGAGAAATTACAAATCTAAGTACTACACGTCAAACAAAGCAAAGAAGGGGTTGTTAAATGCTTCCAAAATGCAAATGAGACCAAGAAATCCCCAAGGAACAGCAGGTGCTTTTATAAAAAGCAGAAGATTAAAAAAAAAATTCTAATAATGTCCACGTTGCTCATGAGAAAAAAAACAAAACAGGATTGATATGAAGCATTATAACTTGAAATTTCTGAAATAAGCACTTTATCCCTACCCATACAGCSCTCTGAGTCAAAAAGCTATTCTTTAAATTATATGCTGATGATGCTGGGGCTGAAAGCCACCCAATCATCCTTGCTCCCCTGTCATGAGAGAAAAGACCTTCTATATGACATACACAGCCATATAATCAAGATATCTATCAAGAACTTAAAGTAAAATATTAAATGCCATTTTGTAATCAAGAAATTAGTGCTTCTGCTTGTCTACCCATTTCTTAATGTGCAGTTCCATTTACCCCTTTTTTTCCTCTCTAGCATCTGTTTTCTTTCATTCTTCTTAGCTGCTTAATGTCACTAAAAATAAGGATTTTTCCCTTAAAAAAGAAAAAGGCAAGCAACTATTTTCTGCTCTTTACATTTTGTTGAGCCTCATAATCCTCTTCCTGTGTCAACCACATGTCACCAAAATTACTTTGTCTGATTTTCTTTCTTTACAAGTAATWGTTCAAATGGGATGATCTTTTGGAAAACATTACCTCTCATATGTATGAGTTCATTACTTCATCTCTCCCAGTTATATTATCCTGCCACAAGAAGCACTGTGACTTTTGAACTCTGGGACCTTTCCAGCCCAACAGGAGCTGGTGATCAGGGGATTTTTGCTTTGTCTTTCTTTGCATTGAGTCAGAATAGATTTAGCATCATCTTGACCTGGAGATTGAATTGAACCATTAGGTAAAATTGAATGCTTCTAGAAAATATGTAAAATAGTGTAKTATTATGATATATGATGTAATGGACTCTTTCAAAAGGTCTTCCAAATAATTCTGCAGACATTAAGGAAGTTATTTACTGTGCCTCAGTCTTTCATACTATTTGTTCTTTATGAAAGCTTCCAAATAAATTAAAACAAATTTTAGGGAAACTTGTTTTTTATTAAAACAAAATTTGCAACCAGCACTGCCAATGACAGTTCAGCATACTTAAGAGAATGAAGTAGCTCATTTTCTCTGTAAAATCCATTGATTTCCAAGAATTATTTTTTACCTCAATTAATATTGATAAAAGTATACCTTCTCCWTGCATATATTTGTACCTTCATAGACTTCTCAAGCAGCACTTAAAAARTATTACTAAGAAAAAAGCATAAAGTATGYTGCATTCTGTAYAAAATACCAGYTTACATGCCTTGATGTATGATTAASTATTTCATTAGTGTCTCACTCATGGGAGGAAGTATTTTTTGGATACASAATGTACGATTTATTTCAGGACAAGAAATCYAAGTTGAAAYGCTTTTCACATCTCCCAGAGAAGAATGTTCCATAGATAACCTAATGATAGGCTTAGGTCTGTGATTATTCAGTGGTGGGATTTTAGTTGTTTCTAAGTGGAGGTTTTCTACTGTTTGTTTTTTGTTTGGTTGGTTGGTTTTTTTAATGCTGGCAGTTGTGATCAGATGAAAATGCTTCTTGYACAAATCACGAGCACCATTAACCTAAACTGCCAGTTCCTGGGAAAACTTGTACAAAGAATGTTTCTCTTCAAAATTCATCAATAAAACTGGAACAAAATTGTAAGAGACCAGAGTACCTGTTCCTTGTCATAAAGATATATCATTTGAATTAAAGTCTCTTGCTATTAATTACATTATTTTCAACTCTGATTCTTCTCCAATTCAAAGTCAATTGTGTTTTCTGGCAGTTTTTTTCCCTCTGAAGTGGCTTATATTTAAGTATAATAGGAGATAGCAAATTTGGTTTGAAAATGAGATCATTAGTTCTCCATATCYTGAAAATAGAGTAAACTGTGCAAATAATGCATTTTTTTGAGCTACAGAAGTTAATCAGATGGACTCTTGAAGTTCTTCTGGACTATTACATTTTGAGTCTTGTGTCCTGTTTCCCACCTCCTCCTCTCAAAGTGAAGAATTTGGCTCTTTACCTTAGCATAACCAAGATTCTCCCTTCCACCAGGATCTGATTTTCCCTCATATCTCCTGAAATGAAAATGCTGCAAGTACACCAACAGAAACAAAAAAMCCCCCACTAACATAATATTTGGAACAAAGACTAGTAAATTTGGTATTAAAAAGAAAGCCTATTGTAAGAAAGCTTACCAGATGCTAAATAACTGGAAATACCTACAAAGCCACTTTACAGCTTATATTTTTATGTRTCCTCTTGGAAATTGCTGGCATTTTTTCAAAGCTTTGACATTTTACCAGCAGACACCTTTTCATATCCATTTGCATACTTTAAATCAAACCACKGGCAGAAAGTATATTCAAAAGATCTCTTTTGAGCTGTTTGAAATTACTACTCTGAGCTAAAATCAATGTTTTATCAACAACCTTTTTTTGAAAAGTAATTTCAAAATATAATTCCATCTATTAACTTCAGCCTGTCCTTTATTCTTTCTCTGTGCCCTGTTCTTTCCTTAAATCTGCCACCCATTCTATCTCAAAAGCTGAAAATTAACTGAGAAACTATKGCTTAAAAACAGTAATAATTGTATAGTTTACATTTAGCAGTGATTACCAATTGCCTTCTCATGGTCAAATCGGATTGGAGTTTGTTTCTTGCCAATGCTTGCTCCTTCTGAAAACCTGCATTTACAGCTGGGAAATAACAACCAATCTGTCCCTTCTCTACCTCCTGAATTTTCCAGGACTTTCAGATGTGAAAATTAAATATTGTGTGTCTGAGGATTCTCATTAAGGCTTTTTTTTTTCTTTTTAGCAACTAGTTGTGGAGAGCTTACTGTCAACATAAGTATGGAGGAGAGAGGAAGGAAGCAGATAAAGTGTGGAAAGAGATCAGTTCAGAACAACTCTAATATTCAATGATCTTCAACTTTGGCAAGCAATATTAAAACCTTCAATACCTAGATTAACATAAAACACCTCTGACTAGCTTCTTGAAAAATACATKGATCTCATTTTTAACACATCCTTACTTTCCCTTATGTATTCATTCAGAGTTGGTGGYCAAAGATATCTGCTGCAACCACCTGTAAGCATGTTCTCCCATGTACTGTCCTCACAGCCATCACCCCCMAAAAAACCACACATCCACTTACTTTTCATCCCCTTTAAGTTTCTACATAATTTTTTAAGAAGGTCCATGTGAGARTATTTAGCTGTGAAAGCTACTGCATTTTAACACACAAAAATCACCCTCTAAGACCATGCAGTGATGTATCTTTAGCTACCTGTATAAAAAGAAAATTTTTAGCACCCAGCTTAGAGATGTAACAAGATTTCTGATGCTTTAGCTTTAGAACTTTTGTTGGGGTTTTTTTTTTCAGTATTTCCTAATGGCACATATTGTAATAGTGCATGGTATTTCCTAACTGGCAAAATTRTGTTTGATTTAGGAAAGTGCTTTCAGGAGGTGATCCTCAAATAAMTAAAATCTTTAAAGGCCTTATCCTGTCCCTGCATTTATAAAAGAAAGATGCCCACATATTTTTTACCTGCTTCCTAGGTAATTTTTTTTAGCAAGTAAAACTGCCTGCAGAGTAAGCAAACTCCCTGTAAATTTTCATCGTCCCTCATTTTAGCTGTTGCTTAAGGTATCTTTGAAGAATTAATAGGAACTGCTGTCAGTAACAGAAAACAGTCTAAATAAATAAACAGTATAAATAAAATTCCATTTTATTTCCAGGAGCTGAAAATGAAAATAAAACCTGCTCCTTTCAAAAAAATTATTTTTTTACTGTGCTAAGAGGTAACCTCCAGAGACACTGCTGTGAATTCTGCTTTATCCAAAAAGGAGTTAATCAGCTTTACATGGTGCTAGAAAGATCCTGACAGCAAGTGACAGTGTGGTGTGATGATGACATCCTAACTTTGTCCTACACTGTTCCATCAGAGCACCTGCCCACACAGGTACAGGGGCAGAGCAGCTGCATTTCCAGCTCCATCACCACATGTTGGTACAGAATCCCCATCCAGCCCCCGGAGCTCCAACGCAACATTAATTTTGCAACATTAACTACAGCTGATAAGCATAATGTGAGAAAAATATTTTCATGTAATAGTTATTAGCACACGTTAGCTTCTATCTGAAATCAGCACGTATTTTCATATTTRTAACAATCAAGATGTGATTGAATATATTTTTAATGGGGTTTGGAAGAAAAACATTTCTTTTTTCTTCATCATTTTACTTATTTCACACATAAAATTAAATTTAATATGAAGCCTCAAGAATCATTGACTTAAAAATACCAAGCAGCCATCAAGAATCTTTTACCAAGAAGAAATTTTGAATTGTGACTTGAGTAGGACTTGAGTGGGAAGGAGTCATTATTTCAATAACTAGAGAATACCCATAAGGCCCTAAGGAAGTTAACAAGGATTATAACAGTTCTCACTCTTTCTTCACACCACTTCAAAAATCCGCAAATAAAAATGAGGATAAGATATTTGCTGTTTGGAATCTGGAATTCTAACAGACAGAACAGGCATCAGTTCTATGCCATTAACATTAGTACTCGTACAGAAGCTATGATCTTGGTTTTTTACATAAGAGACACCTCCAGGCAGATTTTACRAAGAATTCTGAAACCAAAAGCCCAATTAGCCCCAGGTCAACAGCCTGAATCATGACTCAGTCCAGGGACATCAGATCATAGATCAACATCTCTGATAAAAAGAACATCAGCAGAATYAAGCAGGTTGCATACAGGCAAAGACGTAATGAGTAGCAGTATTTTCTGAGTTTGAAGAGGAAAATAAATTAACAACTATGATAAAACAGCCCCATGTTGATAATATTGCTATTATCTACTGGGGGAAAAAAATTTTAAAAATTAACCTAGGACTGTGGTGTTTAATGCCTAGTAACTACAAACCTCAATGGTCTAATTCCATGTTCAGACTCTAAAGCTACAGACTCACATCCATAACTTTACCCATATGAACAGTCTCAGAGATTTCAAAGGGATGAAACATACAACATTCATCTGAAAGGAATAAGTGCACTGTAGCATGAATAAATAATGCTTAGTGAAAGGCTGGGTTTGAGACAGSCTTAATMAAAAATTRTAGAAAGGCTTGGATTGGAAGGGACCTCAAACATCATCTCAGTTTCAATATCCCCTCCATGGGGAGGGATGTCACCCAGTAGATCAGGTTGCTCAGGACCCCATCCAACCTGGCTTTGGGATGGGGATGAGGAAACCTTGGGTTTTTTATAGAATTACTTYTGGGTCATTTTAAAGACGAGTGTGYCCAAATGTGAGCACGCACAATCTGRTGCATTGACTTCTTTCTACYTSTGTTGCCTCAGCTGCCACCTTAGAGGGAAGGAAAACTGCAGAACTCCCTGGGACACAGCTCTTATGGATGAGGTATCATCTGCCAGCCACACACCATGCTTGTCCCACTTCAAGTCCTCTCCTAGAGTAAGAGACCACGGGAGTAGCAGGCATTGCAAAGCCAAGAGAATTTCCTTTTTCACTCCACACAAACATGACAGGCGTTCCACAATAAATAAGTGTTGTGGTTACCAATCTCCTTAGGTTTTGAACTTGCCTTAAGCTGTTGTTAGAGAATTATTTCCTTCTTTGACAGTTTGCTGACATCTTGCTAGCATGGGTGAAGTCATCACTAAATTCCCTTCTCAAGACTCACTGTAAACTCGATGGGAAAGTAAACACTTTGCACAATGGGTTTTTTGCTTGTGCGTTCCTCTGGTTGCTTTTGCAACACAAGCAGCTTTGCTCAGCAGCAAATGCTATTCAAGTAGTTATTGTGATTGCCTGCACTAACATGAGACACTCATTTAAGAAGATTACAAAATAATGATGAAATTGCAGCATTACTACATTGTAAATCTCATCAGTGAGGCTAGAGAGAAGCTCTCAGAAAGTAACAGATTGTTATTTCAAGTTTCTCTGTTTCCATTATCTGACTTCTCTGAACATAAGGAAACTAAAGACACTGATGTTTTAAACTTAATTAAATATTTCAGAGGTAGTACTATGTAATGYCTATATTGTAGTTGAGAAGTTTAACTTCACCCCAGAATTAACAAATGAATAGCAGGTGATTAAATTGCTGTTTATTGTACCAGTAACTTGTTTCATAAGCAACTATGTTGACACTTTAAATCATCAAGACCAGCAGCATCAGCTTGTGCACTGGGCATTTTTGTACCACATGAAGTATTTGAAGTACTTAAAGCTCTGAAGCATCTATCTACTGAAAGACTCAGTAAGATATCCACTACTTTAAAAGGATATTGTTAACAAATATTCAGCAAAACAAAGTCAAGAGTTCAGACCAATTACTATAACCAGGCTGGGGAGGGACCAAATCTGTAACATTTAGATGTTGGATTGCTTTTACTGCTTATTTGAGAGTGCCACTTTCAGGCAAAACTGAAGACTACTGGAATTRCTCAAAACTTCAGTCCCATCATAAAAACAAACTGGCTGATCTTGCTGCAGGACACCTCACTCCCTGCAGACAATCTCAGAAAAATATTTCCCTTTTCTTCCCCCTAATTGCACACCTTGAGGGGCTTGTACCTTTCTGTGCTGTACTGTGCTGATGTACTCTGCTATGAAAGTAGGAGTGCTGGCTGCCTCCAGGACAGTGCATCATTAAAAAATGAGTAGCTGCTCTTCTCAGCTTGGATGTATTGGCACTTTTTACATCTCTGGCATCCTAACAGTGTTGTGAAYTACTGAGAGTAGACAGTGCTCTCACTTGGCCTGAACACCTTTTTTGAAGCAGTTTGTATAATCAATGGAGCAATTTATGCCCATACTCACAAGTGGTTCACACAGACAGGCTCTCACTCAAAGCATTATAAAACACATTACCATATGGATAAGSCTTTATGTACAGATATTCCATATACATTCACACCTAGATTTGTCTTAATTTAACATGCTTTCTGGAAAGGACAAATGCATATCTTATAGAGAGAGTCAAACATAGATATGTTTTAATATAACACACTTTCTGAAAAGGACAAACCTGAGCAAGTGAAATCTTCCTCCTATTGAAGTTAATAGTAAATAACCTCAGAAGTACATCAAGCTTGGGATAAAACAAGAAAGATCATTTTCACAATTAAACTTAGATAAAGAGCTTTTGGGGGTGACATTTCTGGTGAAGCTAGTGAATAACAAATGGTAGTTGACAATGAATAGCTATAATCCACTACTTTTGCTTCTGCTTTTGCCCTTAAAGCAARGTAGGTACTCCAAGGAGATGAGTCTGCTAGAAAAACTGCATGTCTTACATGCAGACAGAAGAATAAAATGTGGGGRAAAAATATAAGAGAAAAAAAAAATTTAAATTCAAGTTCTCATTTATCAAGAAGACTCTAGCCACAAATAGAGCTCCATTTGAGCTACCTGTTCAGGTGAGTTATCCTGAAAGGATTTAATTAGCTGATAGGTGGGTTGCATCTCTCTTGTGGSTAAGGCATGAGCATATCTTCCTTGTACTCCCACTGCATTGCAGGTATCTCTGCCCCAAGACATTCTGGGCTTGCAAAATGCACAACTGTTATTAGCAACTATTGACTCAACTTGTTAAGCATTTTAGCAAAGGTTCTGCTTGCAGAACATGCATTTTCATGGCCCTCACTGCAACTTGCCCACATGGAATTTAATCTTATTTCCATCCAGAAAGGAAAGAGTGATTTTGATGTGAACATCAGAGTTRGAAGAGACTTTGAAGACCACCTTGTTCCAACCCCTCCTTGCCATGGGCAGGGGATACCTTCCACCAGACCAGGTTGCTCACAGCCCCATCCAGCCTGGCCTTGAACCTCCAGGGATGGGGCATCCTCAGCTTCTCTGGACAACCTGTGCCAGAGCCTCACCACCCTCACAGCAAAAAGTTTCTTCCCAATACCTGATCTAAGCATATTGTCTTTCATCTTAAAGCCAYTCCCCTTCTTTCTATTCCATTTCCCCTTGTCCTGTCATGGGCATGAGATACTTGCAGGGATCAGGGATCAGCAGGAAACCCTGCTAAGAATTTGCTTTCATTGTAAGGCACAAACACTTTTCAAATTCTTCGTCTGGTGATCCTACTCCAGTCATTCTAGTTTTCAAGTAACTTGAGAAATCTCTATTGCTTGAAAATATGCCTCAATTATAGCTTTTATAGCCAAATGTTAAAACATCTGAACTTCTTTGGAAAAAAAACCCCACAACTTAGTGTCACAGTTAGAGTATACTGTATTTAAAAGAARCATTTCACCCCAAATGTAAATGCTTTACTTTTAAAAACAAAGTAAAGCAAAACATTATTGTGCTTTCAGATTTCAAATGGCTTTTGGCAAATGATATATGTTCCCCAAAACCATACTTTGGGGACTTGGGCCTTGACAGAAGCAAAGTACTAAAATAATGAGCAACCAAGTGATATATTCCATCTCTGTTTTCAGTAATGCTATCATTTGTAACATTTAAAAGAAAGACAACAACAAATGAATATTAACAAAGAAACAGCTGTCCTTCTCTTCAAACTACTCTTAAAGATTATCTCTGTCATGATGTTTACAAAAGCTTAACAATGGTTAGGCAGATGATATTCKCCAATTACTTATTAATTATGACAAAGATGAGAATAATTTCATTCCTACACAGAATTTCTTCTATCTTCTTTTTGTATTTGTCTTGCTGAAYAGGGGTTATATTTTCCTCTATGTTCCAAACATAGGTAATAATGATAGAGACCCTAGATGTCATCAATATCAAAGAAAAAGGAAAGAAAATCAAGTCTATTTTGCCACTAGAGCCCAAGTTCTCAGTTACAGACTATTATGGACAACAAATTACTCCTGTATTTATGCTAGGTAATAATTTACTCCAATAAGTTATGAAGTTACATCTAATAATTTCTCTTAGGTAGCTGTATCAGATTAAAAAATCTGCTGTGTGAAATCAGAGTTAAATGTCAAGTTGAAAGAAATTCACCAAACATGTCTCTCCAGGTATCACAGGAATGCTAATATTAAGCTGAAGACAGGAACACAATTAATAAAAAGACCAAAATCAAACCCAAACCAAAAAWGTATCTGCAGCACAAACACAGAGGTAATTTTTGGGATACACCACAAGAGACTTTCAGGCAAATAAAGAACTCTTTAGGAGTACTGCTGAGATTCAACAATCTGAAAACACCGTTTTCATGAGSTGCCTTAAAATTCTTTAGCTGTTGCTTTTTCTGGCGCAAGTGATATAAGAACACACTTGATATCAAGACTAGTATGATTGCAGCTCCAGGGGTACAGGCAGCAAGATTCATCTGTCACCTTGTCTCCACCTGGTTCAGATCTATGTGACAGGTGATCTCAAAATATCTTATCACACTGGATTTCTTAACACACGAACCGGGAGGAAAGGTGGAGGTGAAAAAAGCTCTCCTAAAACTCCAGTGCTTCAAGAACCCTTGGAATACTAGAGAATCAGCTTCTAATTCTGCTGAAATTGTGGATTCATCTCCCTGGGACAGTGATTTCTAATTCTGAAGGATACAGCCAAATACTCAGGCCATGGGCATTCTCTAAGAAAACTGGGTTTCTTCAGTTCTGAATGTTTGGGGAAAGGAAATGGCAATACATTCTCCATTCATCGAAAAATAATCCAATGATCAGATGATTCGTATCAGTCAAGTGTTAGAGAGCTATATAGAATRTTCTGAAGATAAAAATCTCCTCTGAATATGTACATAAAAGCTTGAATGATTTTTTCCAGTACTTCAACAACTTCAGCAGTAACCCACGAAGCACAGGGCTGGAATTGTTCAAACAGTAGCTAATATTCAAATAACCCATCAAAACTGTATTTCCAACACACTGGCATCATGAAAAGAATTTTGGATAAAGGGGAACAGATGAAGAGAAACAGCAAAAAGAACTCAGAGGAGCTGTCAAAGTCCCCCAGGACAGTTTTAGACAGAATTAGGACACCATTTGCAGGGAAAGTTGTTGTTATGGACACTGAAGGCTCAGCCCCAGCTCTGCGTGAAGAAAGCAGTCAGAGAGGAACCTGACTGTTCCGCTCCAATCAGAATTAAATTTACATTCATTTAGTCTCATAACCTGTGGATTCTAAATTTTACAGTAGCAATTCAGTCTCAGACTGGACTTTAATAGTACACATCCAGGTGAAAGGGAAAAAYCCTGGGGAGCCCTGTCCCTGGGAAATCTGAACAAAATGGGGATAGGGAGGCACATTCAGGATACCGATACATCCTTTGGAGATGCGAGAGTTAAGGAATGCTCCAAGTTAAATACTGGCAGGCAGCATYGGGTAGCTGCAAGTACAGGTAGAGAGATACCATCTGGGAGGTGTTAAGTGATTCTTTGGAAAAATACTTCCCCTCTACAAAGAGGCAGTGGCACACAGCAGGTTCACAGCCTTAGCTTGGCGTTTCAGGGCTTATCTCAGCATCCCTGGCTGTTGAGTCCCAACTATAAATCACAGCACCAACTTGTTCCTGATTTTCCCATGTCTTTGGTGAATGCTGTAGGCACTTTCCTTTTCTCTCCTCCACAGTCTTCATGGCTCAAAGCYTGGCATTATTAATCTTTGATTAGAGATTAAAAACAGCTTTAGAAGAAGGCAGGTGGTTCCCAGAAAAGCACAGACTGTGATGTTGGGATATTCTTAGTGAAAGCAAAAAAATTCTAAATTCTGCACCAAATAAGCTAGACATTTATAAAAATTTCACTAGGACATTAGGCCACATATACAGATGATTCTTTTGGGCACATAAGGGTAGTAATCTGACATGGAGTCCAAGGGGCACTTTCCTCTTAGGAATAACCTCCATACCAGCTAGGCACAGTATTCTGAAAAGCTGGACCTTGACTTCTCACCCCATCCTTATGGYTAGCTTCAGACTTTTCCCCTCCCTGCTATTGCCTCTGTATCACACTCTTAGCACCCCTTGTGCACACTGTGAGATTACTCAGCAAGCTGAGTCATCTATATTTTTATGGATAGTGCAGTTTCCAAGAGTTAGGGGACACAGTGACTTCAGGAGCCACAGCTCTTTTCCAGTATTCTGTCACTGATTTATTATGTAGTGATACATCAAATGTTTTGAACCATTTGCAGAGTAGGTATTATTGGCTGAACAGTCAATTTATCAAATTACTGTATTTCCAGACTGTGGAATATTCCCTGGCTTTCTGACAGAGTGCGAGTAGGAGGAGGACAGTAAATATTTCCCTTAGTAAGTGTGAAGAGACTGAAGAGATACATTATAAATGCACACTGAAATRCAGAACATTAGAAAGTAGCAACCATTTAAAGTCTTTACATCTCTCYATTTCTTATCTCAATCTCAATTCTTATCTTATAACACCTTTGAATAGAAAAGACCATTCTAAAGTAATTCCAGTAAGTGGAATGCAAGGTAGACAAGTGATTATAAAGCCTCTGAGAGGTGCACAGGSTCTTCAGAAGTAAGGACAAAATTTAGAAATTGATTTTACCTCTGAATGCTCAGCCACAAGACTCTCCACATTGCTCTAGGTGATCTAGAGACACTGGCAGCAAAAGTCACCTCGGWTCAGAACTCTGCAAAATTGCCATCTTCCTTCCAGAGCAGGGAATCTTGCAGTGTTCTGCAGGGCACAGAGCTGTACAGAGACACTGGGTCTTTCAGCAGTAGCTAACACCTTAGGCCAGTCAGCCTAGAGCACTCATATAGACTTGAAAAAATGAAGTGATGGTGCAAAGCCTACTTTCAACAAAAGAAAGAACTTCAGTAATTTAGGCCAGTACTTACAATATTAACTTTTAACAGAGGTTCACAGACTAAGGGTCAAGTAGATCCCTACAGCAAGCACATGCACAAAACTTAACTGTACCAAAACTTTTTTTTAATCTGTCTCTAAAATTACAAAACATGACACAGCAATGAGTTGAACTACAGCAATTATATCCCTAAAACCAGAGCTGTCAACATATTTTGCATTACTGGCTTGTATAAATACCTCTTCTTCAGGTAGTYTAATGTACCATTCAACAAGTCATCACAGGCTGCTGTAAATGATGTGTGCATATTTCAGAAAGCAGCTGTTGGGAAGCCTCACAGGTCTAGATGTAAAACACRTGGCTACAGACTTCCTGGGAGAAGCCAGTTCAGCTCATGCCAAGATRCTTCCTGTATTAAAGAAAGGAAAGGAAATGTTAAAATAATGCTCTAGATTTGGAGTGTTTTCTTTCACTGATGAGTTGGAAGGTAACAGACCAGCTCTAGCTAAAGAAACTCACTGGAAATCACAGTGGTCAGTTGATTCTTTTCTTAAACATGCAGCCTAAGGATGTGGTAAAAATGTTTTATTCTRAACTAATTTTAACTAAAACATGATAAAGGGGAAGATAGTTTAATGCATAAATAAAAATGTTAAAGACAGCAATCCACCTGTCTGATCCAAATCCCAATTAGRCAGGCTAAATTTGAATTTGAGAGCTGGATTTGGGTTAAAATACAAAGGCTTTAAAATTCTTTCAAACTCATGCAAAGTTAGTTAACTCAAAAAGCAAGTTTTACCTGTTCTCCAAAGCCTTCTGGCTTTCTGACTGAAAATATAAACTTGGCCACTCTGGAACAAAAAAAGTCTCATGGAATTGAGCCAAAAAACTTAATGCATGTTCAGGCATTTAGATATGTTAAGGCTGAAATGCCACATAATACTGGTAATGAAATTCTAGTAATCTTTCACTATMTGCTTGTTCACAGCAATTAAAAAATAGTTATGAGTTTCCCAGAATAAAACATTTAAATATTAAGAAAACTAATGAGCCAGAATGCTGTTGAAAAAGRAGGATGTGTGTTTCAGAGAATGTGTGTATGCAAAAGTTTTTAAAYTTGAATTTACAAACTTTAAATAATTTTTTTTAAAACTAGATTTTTTTTTATGGAGACCTAAAATCTCTACTACCCTATTTCTTTTCCCCTGCTAATATAGCCTGTCTTCTGAGCAYACCACCTAGACCTTTTCTCAGTTTAGCTTCAGTGAACATTAAAATAAACCCTATGTAAAGCCAAAATATAGTGTTTCAGATTGACAGTGGAAGTCACTGAAACTGTTGAGTTCAGGTGCATACATCCACCTTTAATTAAGATTGCTGCAAGTGCAGGTATTCCCAAACTGTCCAAAACATGACCTGCTGAGGAGATCAAGCAACCAGGGTCAGAGATTCTAACTGAAAATTATTTTGTCCATTAGGAAGAGATGAGGGAAGATAAATGCAGCAGAGAGGTGGCTCAGAGAGAARAGCATTATCCAGGCAAACTGGTAGGACAGTGCTGCAGGGGATTCCCCCTTGGGAAAGGTGAGAGTAGCAAGAGCTTCAACTGTGACCAAGCATCTCCTCCTCTGTTCAGGCAGACACCTTCCGGTATTTGAGAATGAATAAGAGAGCATCAAGGGTTAATCTGGCATCACACCATGGCATGCAGTGCCTTGGCTGCTGCTCACCTCTGGAGGTYGGGTGGGTGACAAGGAAGAGCCTGTCAAAAGCCTGGGCACTTTCAGCCATTCAGATCCCCTTCTCTTGAGTATATCCAYAGCCAAGAGAATGCAAATACAGCTTTAGTCATCTTCATCCTGCATGCACATACATATATAAAAATACACACACACAGCCCCCCATGTCTTTTTGGAAGCCATGAAAACAGGAAAGCCATTCTTAGCAGCACTCCAGAGCCTTCTGGAATCACACAGGTCCTACACACTGGCACTCAAACAGGTCCTCTTGTCACTGTGGAGACCAGCCCACTTTGCAGCACACCACTAGTGCAAGCAGGAAACAAAATTGGGTCCTTGCTCCTGAATGCCTATAACCAAAATACAAGATTGTCTTGAGATGGGCCAAGGGAGGTTTTGCTTAGACATTATGAAAAACTTCTTTATGGAAAAGGTGGTCAAGCATTGGCAAAGGCTGCCCTGGGAAGGGGTGGATTCACCATTCCTTGAAGGGTTCTATGGCACTTGGGGACACTGTTGGGTGGTTAACACAGTAGTGATGCTGGGTTGGCACTTGGACTTGAGGACCTTAAAGGTCTTTTCCAATTGTAAGGATTCTGTGATTCTCAGAACTAAAGKAAAAACAAAAGCCATGCAGGCACTGAAAAAAATATAAACAGGTGTCCTGCTTCACAATTTCCACTTTAATCTAAAAAATGGTTGTCTGTCCCTGGAATGAAATATGGATCTGTAGCTTTTATGAAAGTAAAGTATTTCAAAGAAGGCATGGAGGAGAAAAGACATCCCAAATATAATGCCTGTCCTCARGAAGAATCTCTCTCAAATATCAGTTCATGACACTCCAGACTTTGATGCTGCTTCGACCAATATTTTCTCCAAGGTAAACTTTAGGTTTCTTTAGTTTAGTTTTACCATTTTATTTTTTTTCCACTTTTAGTTTATTTAGGAATTGCACTGAAATGATAACCTCTATTYCCTCCAAACAGACAGATTGGAGAATAAAGACCATTTATTTCTATTAAATTGTACCACTTCATATTAAGGTTATCCAGGCCACTAGCTCATGACAAAATATCTTGTTCAATGTAATTTCAATTTCAACCTCCAAGAAAAAGCAGAAGATRCACTTGAAAGAGCATGAAAGTGGATTTTTATTTTCTTAATTTCCTTAAAGAAAAAGGAAAAAAAGAAAAAAAGTTCCTTGTAGTTCTGAAAAACTAATGAAAAATTACCCTGATATTTTTTCTTCCAATTTTGAAATGGCCTGCAATTTTCAAGGTGTTGTTTTAAAATTTTGTCTTAAGTTGTTCCCTTAAAWTTTTTTGTGAAAGGCAAGTTATCTCCTCATTCCACATTGCTTTGCAATCTCAAAATAGTCATCTAACATGAGAACACAGTCAGAGCTGTAACAGGCAGAGCTGCCAAGATAACAGCAAGAAATTCCATCCTTTGCTTTCACCTTAGTCTAAAATGTAAAGTACAGCATTGTAAAATAATTCATTCTGAACTATTATTTGAAGTCTAGATTGAAGAAAAAGTAAAACAGGCTATGCCAACTGAAAAGCCTCAGTTGAGTCTCAATTTAGTTTTTTTTTTTCTCTTTTAATGCATTAGTGTAGAGAAGAAATTATTTTCCTGTTCTTTAACTCAATAACTCTATTTTCCCTTGCACAATTTTTATGGACTGCCATCTCTAGGTCTTCCAATTTTTTCCTTCCATTCATMTGCTGTCATTTCTTGAAGCATAATGTAATGGCAACTTACCCAGTGGCACCAGATAAAGGTTTATTTCTTTGCTCTTACTCTGTTTAACAAGGAATACTTTTCTATGCATGTGTTGAGCCTTTTCTGTAAAAGGACTGCAACTTTTCAAGTCTCCATTTGAGCTCTGAAATTTAATTCAAAAGTCCTTTAAAAACTTTTAAGTGCAATTGTACCTTACACTATTTTAACATTTTCCAAGAATCAAAAACACATGTTTTCAGTTTTGCTGGAAAACTTTTTCCTTTGTAATATAAGACTATGGTTTCTGATCCCTGTATTTCAGGAATTTACAGTCATGGATTCRTACCTACATGAAAAGTTGTCAGTAGTCAAGGCTGAAAGTTACTCATTTACACTTCAAACAGCAGCTGATGCATTGGAAGGAAAGATCTCCCCGTTCTGGACTCAAAATGCTCTGAGCATTCTTAAAGCACTAGTTTAGAGCAGAAACAGAATGAAACAGTTCCAGTAAAACAAATTTAAAAAAAAAAAACACCTTGGAGACATTTCTCCAAACTGGTCTATTTAGATGTAGCCAAGTGGAAGGTGTCCCTGCCATGGCAGAGGGGTAGGAACTGGATGGTCATTAGGGTCCCTTCCAACTCAAACCATCCTATGATTCTGTGATATTTTCTGATTTGTCATAAGTGGTGTAGGTGGGAGTTTGTAACTTTTTCTCTAAATTCACCAAGAAAGGCAGCAGAATACAAGCACAGCTARGAAAAGTAAAAAATCAAAAAGTAAAAGCAAACTACTCTTTCCAGCACCATATAAGAAAGCCCTGATTCAGAATAACATTATTTCACAAAAAAAAAAAAAAAGCATTTCCAGATCAGTTTCTTTGCCAAACCCCAGTTTGGCACAGGAGCATGGAGAAGCATTTCAGCTCYAGCCTTGCCTCCTCAGAGTTACAGTTTGTGTATTCAAGTTGAGAGCCAAGAATTTGACCAATTCTCCAAAGAAAGTAAGAATATAACTAAAACATAGACAGCAAGGCCTCCTCTGTACTCCTCACTGCAGCATTACTTTGCATCAAACCAGGAGGTATTAATGGAACTGTAACTGATGGTAATCTGTGTTGTGCTGTTATAACATAAGAACYAAGTAGAAAACCATACAATTTAGGCTGCTGATCACAAAACTGATATCCCAGACCACTTGCAGAGCAGTTATCACAGTAATATGGCTTAAAATAAATGAACAAACTTTAGTATCCAGTTTTGTTCCTGTTACAGAAGATAGATGAAGCTAGACACTGATTTTCTTAAACATGATTAAATTTTTTGAAATTAGTTTATTTGATGAAAGGGTATATTTTGATRCAATTATGTTCAAATTGTCTTCTTGGCATGTAAAGCTTACCAGTTGTTTCACTTGAGGAAAGAAACWGATTTAGGGATAAAGAGTGGTTGGTAAACCTTGAACTTATTCCTTATGAAAAAAAACTCCTAAAAGGAGAATAGTAAACCGAATTCAATGCTACTGTCAGGGTAACTGGGACAGGAAGAGCAAAGGAAGCTTAAAAGCTAAAATAACACTGGAATATTTTCAAAATGACCCACAAAATCCTGTATTTCAAGTAAAAAAATTTTCTTAGATAATATCAGGATGATCAACATTAAAGATTGTAAGAAAAATATTTGTTTCCTACATGCTCTGCGTTTTGGATCACAGTGGATTTTTTCTTACTCCTTCTTCCCAAACTCAGGAAAAACATAGTGCAAGGAAATAAATTATCCTTCATGGGTCTGTTGAAGTGAACAGTATTGTGTTCATATAATGAACAGCATAGAGGAAATGAGAGCCAAGTCTTTTGTTGGCTCAGCATTCTGCTGGAAGATGGATTTCCKAGCAGAACTTGTTTAGGCTGCCTATCTCCACRTGATTAGACAGGAGRCAAATTGAAATATTCAAATGTCCAYTGAAAGGAAGGGAGGACCAGAAGGAGAGAGGCAGCAGCCACCAGAAAGTGGTGGATGATGCAGAAGTAAATGATGCTGTAAATTCCAACATCCCCAGGGATCCCAGATATTTGCCATACAGCATAGACTGTAACCCCCGTCTTATCCCTTCATTGTAAACTCCTGTGATCCCTGCCCTTGTCCCACAGCCCAGTTCAGTAAGTAGCACTGGATGGCATGCCATAGATTTCCCTTTCTATTGACTTGGAAAAGCCCTGCTTTTGGACTCTGCTCAGTTTGAGCCAGCAAGGAGCTTAGTCCTGTGCCCTACACTGTACTGCAGCACAAAAGCAAGAGCTGAGATTTAAGCCCACAATGTTTTGCCTTCCACATCAGCCACACGGAAACAGAAACACATTTTGTATATATATACAAATATATAACTGAAGTTAATGATGCTCTCATTTTCTAATCTCACTTGTACCCCTTCAAGAATTCTAAAAATTCTTGAATTTTTAAATACCTTTTGAATAACTCCTGACCTCGAGTCAGCAATCAGTGCTCCTCCCTAAATCACAAGCCTTAAGTGCTGTAGTACCAAAACCTTGTCCTTTCTCCTCTGAGAAATATTTTATCATTGGGTTGCTTTAAAGTCAAATTTGTAACATTTATAAAACAGAAAGGACATTGAAAAAAACACCAAAACAGAAAAAAACTCAATTGAATAAYACAACTGCTTTATGATTTCAACTAATGGCTGTATGATTTCTTTATATTTTGCTTACAAGTATTTGGAACAGAGAAGGGTTCAGATCATTAAAACCTAGAATGAAAGATGAACTCACAGTCCTAAAGCAGTCTATCACATGTAGTCATGATCTTTTATGCACATCTTGGATCTGTGGTGAAACTAGGGCCAAATAATTATCCTAAGACAATCAGGGGAGAGTGGATGGTAGGCTCAGTTACATCAAAAACATGCCATCCTTACACTGATTCACTTTCTTACCAGCAGGATTTTAAAGGCAGAACCAAAAATCTGCTCTAAAATAATTTTAACAATATTAATGCAGCTATAAAGCAACTGGTAATCAAAATGTATTCCACAATATTGGCCAAGCATTTTTTCATTCTAATGGACAGCTAGAGAATTTTTCTTTAAAATACTCAAAGCTTTAGACAACAGCAAAATAAATGTTCACCTCAAGAATATTAGTTAATGGCACATCAAACCTTTATATGCTATGAAAGATAAAGGTACCTGTTTCCAGAGARCAACCTCTGTTACTCATTGGTATAAAAAATGGTGGCCTGACACATTTAAAAACTAAAGCTATAAGCTTATCCTTAAGGAACTCACAACAGGGACAGGAGCAATATAAAAATTCAGATCTCTTCACAATCATGATGACTAATTCTGATTGAAGGATTATCTCATGCTTACATTTGTAGAACTCTGTGATATGCAGATATTAACCCCCCCAAAAAACCCTAAACTGTAAATATTGCATTCACAGCTGCTCCTGCTAGATGCCTAACTATAAATTTATTTAGGAATGGGAACATGATAGATACACCCAGTACCATGGGAATAAGCAATGATACATAATGATTAACACCAGCTTAATTTGTTCTTTGAAGAACTCATTGAACCTTTACGTATCAGTTTCCTCATTTGCAAATGCATGCTTTTATAGTTATTGGCATTCAGAAAAGTCTGTTACTCTTTCAAGTGCATCATTTCCTAAAGAATCTGAGTGTGCATGATACAGTCATTGGGGAAAGGATGAGTAGAAGAGAAGGAAAAGGAGGGTTATGATGGTGCTTCTCCCTAAGGACTTCTTTAGTTTMAATATTTTATTATGCATTTTTTCCATGTTAATTTAACTTTTTAGCAATTTTGTTTGTAATTAAATCAAAATAAATTTGCTAAAATTTCACTAGTATTACCATTTAAATTTTAAATTACATTTATTTTTTTGACAAAGAGGGCAAAACAGTGAAGAGGGGCACTTAGAAACATAAGTATGCAGCATCCCCTCTCCCTAGATTCAAGATCATAATCAGCTACATTTTCACGAGAGGAAGGAGCTACCCTAGAAGGCTCTGGAAATAAACAGTTGTTCATGTGCCTTCTGTCAACATACAATTCAGATCACTGCCAAGTCATCCTCCTTTCCATCATGGACTGATGGCTCTCTGGGCAGCTGCCAAGGAAAAACAAAGGAAATGCCCGTGTCACTGAAGCATTTGGTMGTAATTCCAGATCACTGCACTGGTATCTACTGGTGACAGCAGAGGAGCTCAACAGCTGCTGGCTCTGACCCAGACCCAGCCTGGCACTGGCAAGACCCGAGGTGAGGATATTCACCATGTGTACCAGCCCAGTTTCTGGAGCTGCTCTTGCTCAGTCTGTGTAAAAACTAACCCAGGAACAGTAGATCACCTGTGAAAAGTCTCTTGCCGTATGAACTTTGAGTACACTGAGCTATTGAAAAATCCCCTTTTAAAGGTTGAAGTGGCCCTTTGATTCTAAAGTTTCCTTGCATACAAATGGAACATTTTCCCACSTTCCTCCACCAGCTGTCTTACCCCATCCCTTCCTCCAATGAAATTTCTTCCTTTTTTATCTCTTCTCAGTTCTGTGGCGGTTGACACCATAAAAGATAGATGTAGAACCCTGCAGAACACTACACTAACCTTTCGTGCTGCAAGAGGAGACCTTTAAAGAGTTTGGCTGCAGCCTGTAGACTCTACCAAGAATGATTTGTGCTATCACCTTTACAGATGTGTAATGAATTTCAAGTATCTGGACATCTACAGCGGACATATCTTGTTTGGTTCTCAAAAGGGACACCAGGGACCTCCTTTGACTCCCATTGTACAGATCCTCCACTTGAGGAATTCACAAGGATCTGCAGAAGCCACATTCAATTACAAGGACCAGAATGCTGGGGTTTTTTTCTTCTTAAATTATTGCAACAATGTCAAAGGCAAAATGAAAGCTCTTTAAAACACTTGTGACACACAAAGTAGCTTCAAGAAAATCACGTCCCTGACCTAATTTAATGCATTTTACATTACTTTCACCACCTTAGTGTCATGCACTCAGGTAATTGCAGTACTTCTTTTTTCTTTCCTATTTCATTTCATTTTGCAGCCTATCCTCAGCTGGGCAGGCTTTGGTGGCATGCAGCTGAAACACATCTCTTGAGTTGGTTGGGAGTCCTTTACAACAAAATCAGCAAGGACCAGGCAATGTTTGTTATTTTTACATTACTGCTATGCAAGCACATTCCTGCATCACAGGCTATGGAAGTGCATTTCAATATTGATCCAAGCAACATCATTCCAAAGTTAATATGATTACTTAGGGAAATAGAAAATTATCCTGTTTGAGAGGACTACAGGTCTCAGARTGAAACTGGTGAGAAAGTCATGCAGCATCACAAATTGCAATGCAGCTGCTGTGTTTTAAGTTCCACTTTTGCATAGAATAAGGAGCTACTGCCAGTGATGAAGTTCAAAGGAGTGGCACTGCACAGAGGAACACTTAAAGAGTTTATCACCATTGCCTTTCTAATATTATGTATACACAGGAGAAGAGACAGGATTTCTTTGTAAAAATTTAGTATACTATAACACATGCACAGTTTGAGGGTGGAATTTCAAGAGACTAGATCAAAGACACTGATCTACATCTTTTTTTATCACAGCATTAAAAAAAAATCCATTTAAGATCTTACCAGTACATACTACCAAGTTTCCTGTAGTAATCAGTATATTCATCTGACATTCAGCATTTCAGTATCAATACTAGAATTCTGCATTTGCAGTGTTTTAGTTGTAGAAAAGACACAAGCCTATCAAATATTTTCAAGGGGAAAAATAGCAGTTCCATAATGTAACAGCCTGGATAGGTTTTGTAGTAGTGCCTTTTCTTGTTGCTTCTTCATTTGGTACAATAGTTTAATAGTTTCTCACCATCTTCCCCTAATACCAAAAATCCCTTTCCTATAATTATAGGTTTATTGTGTCCTTAAACCATGGGAAAAAAAAAAAAACACCAAAAAAACCCAAAACTGAATTTGATATTGCATAGTGATTTTCAGCCTCACCATTTCAAACTAAACCCAAGTAGACAGCAAGCCCAATGTTTATGAAATCTGGGATGYGTCAGAGAAATATGTGCCATTAAAAGGGCTTTTTCTGCATCACTTCATCTTGGTATTGCTTAGAAATCACACATGAAGCACAAAGCTGAGCTCCTTCCCTCTGCTACCAATTCCCCCTGACTGGGAATGGAAAAAAAATGGAACTAGCAGCATCTACAAGAGTGTGCCTCTGCCACTTTTATCTCTGARTCACCACTTTCTTCCTTCAGTTCAACCACCCAAGTTATAGCAGAATAATTTTGTACACTTTGTGCAATACTGAAAAGATTTTCTGTCTCTCATTTGCATGTCTTTTGGCCAGTTTTTTAAACTCATAAAGTTAGAACAGTATCACAGTTTTGAGCTTCTCAGCAGTAAGGAAAAAAAAAACTTAATACGGTCTCTGTTGGGAAAGCAAGAATATAGAGGGAATAGAAGCAGCAAAATGTACAATAATTGCTTTAGGGCTTTATCTTTCTGGCTTTGCTGTGAAAAGACCTCATACAAACCAAGTGATTAGCTCATGTTACAGATCATTCCTAAAAAAACCCCCAGAACTTCTCCAGCAACAGCTCACTTGAGATAGGGCTACTTTTGGAGACATTTATTGTTCATGCATCACAAGTCCTCCACAAGTAGGAACAGCAAAAAAAAGAAAGTACATGTAAGCACTTCTTGTCCTTTCACAGAAAAACTGAGCTGATGGTTTGCACTGAGTTCTACATAAACCAGCTACAGGACACCCACAGCTGCAGCAACAACAGAAAGATGTGTTGCAAGTTGGTAACAGCTGTGGGAAAATCCATCTAGCAGAGGCTGAAATGTCCTTCTTGCACAGYAAAGGAAGGCACAGGAAAAGCTCCAGTCAATTGTCACTTCTAAGCTGATAAAAAGGCAACTGTTCTTAGCAGATGCATATTTAGAACAGATGTTCAAGACAAAGCTCRTATATCAGCATTGATAACAGGTCAATTTTATCTTCAATTTTAAAGCATCTAGAGTTTGATTTTATGTRTTAGTGGCAAGAGATGCAGTACCACTAGCTGTAGAGCAGAAAAGGCAGAAGTATTTTTCATTAAAATGTCAAACAAATAGAAATTGTTCAAATGGATTTGGTCTTTATTTTACTGGGACTATGAAAACATGTGGTGTTTTTTTCAGGATTAATCACCACGAGAAAACAATTGTAGGGGGTTTTTTAATTGCTGGCTGGTATATTTCTCTACCCCATTTCTACATACCTATGTAGTTACCTCCTRAAATTCAAAATTATATGTTCCTTAARTCAAGTTTTTTGCTGCTCAGATTTTTTCAAAGTAGGAATATATTGCCTTTTWATACAGGATGGGGCAAYGTGTTCTGCCAAGTCTTTTCTAAGRCTGTGACCAGTGCATTTTCTGAAGAGACTGATCTAAGAGTGTTCCCAGGTGTTGGATCAGTGTAGCCTTACCATCCCAGGGAAGTAAACACATCACCTCCACARCTCCTATATTCCATTCTGWGTGGACAGACAAGGTAAGACTTTGTACCAGGGACTGACAGGGACAGGCAGCTGGGCCAGGGACAGGATGGGGTGAGCTGGTGCTGTGAGAGGGAAGRGAGAAGAAAGGGAACTGACTGACTGGCTGYTGGCATACATGGACAGACCTTGAAAGATGCTTGAAGCTGCCTTTGGGAAGCAAGATAGAGATGTTTAAATAGCAAGGTGYTGGTGTGTGAARCCTYCTGATAAGTATGAAAGACTTACAGATAACAAAGTCTTRGTACTTGAGCCCTACTGAAAGTTTTTARTGAAGCACTTTGYGCATTTTGACCATCTCKACTACCTCAACTTTCCACTGCCACCTCCACAAAAAAAACCCAGCAGAAGCCATAAATACACRGTAACACCCAGAGGAAATCCTTACTTGGAACCACTTCCTTTTCAACCAGTATTTGTTGTGGGCTAATGGCCCTTTTCTAGACCTACATAACAGAACATGAGGTGTTTGGTAAATAAGTAAGTCTTGCATACTTTGAAGTACACTCCTTTTATTGTGACTAGTACTTTGAAACCACATTGTAATTAAGTATTTTAAAGGATATGCTGCAGRATTTTAAAATGTATTTTAATTACTTTTATACTTATAAGCATTAGCAATTACAAAAGAAATGTCAACTATTCTGCATATGTTACAATGACAGAGAAACTATTCTGCTCACTGAGAGAGAAACAAAGAAAAAAACACTTTTGCCTCTTTCCTTTTAAACTTTTTTCTCTGCTAGAACAAGCAGTATCACAACAGAAGCATCTGATGGCACTATTAACTCACCCACCTAAAACCAGGACCTATATTAATTACTTTCATTATGCTTAATTGAACATAACAATCTAACCTAACAATTCCTTGTACACTAATTAATAAARCAGCATKTCTTATGGATCAGAAATGCATTAAYTTATTTCTTTTGAAAGTCAGATATTTAGGGGACAGAAYTCATAACTTCCACCATTACTGTGTTTGGACAGACTTAACTTATGTAATCACAGTGAATCTTAAGGGCAATGGATCTGAATGGTGGAATTGAAATTTCATGCGAATTTTCATAGGGGATTTTCTGTCTCTTTGGTGACATTTGAAGAGAAAGATGTGACTTGGCAAGGTCATTTCCATAAAAAACACTGCAAGGAGTTACAAAACTCTAAAAACTGTCATCTGCATTATAAGTATTCTTCTATAATGCTACATTTTCATGTAATGGTGTTCAAGTACACAATKTCATCTCCTCAAGGAGGTAAAGAGTAAAGCATTTCTTTGCTAAGCCTGATCAGATGAACCATGCCATATATATATATATAGCTTTTTCTTACAGCAGGAAGCTCATGTTTTCTCATGAATTGCTCTGAGCTATCTCTCATCTCTTCCTCTGCTAAGCATGAGCCAGGCCTAATTTCTCCACCTTGCTCTTGAGAAACCTTGTTATTGCCAATAGATGCTTCGCCCATTATTTCCTTTTGTGAAGGACACAGCTGAACAAAAGCAAGGAACACTTTCATCCTGGTATTGTACAGTCAGGATTATCCTCTGCTAGAGGAAACCAATATAAAGATGACACTGAGCCTGGGAAGTCTTCCTAAAAAAACTAAATAATGGACAGCTCTAAGGCAGAATTATTGTTTAACCCTATTATTAAAACTATTATAATATCTAATAACTAAAGAAGCAATAGACCAGAGGGAGAAAGCTCTGACCACTTSGTCATTTGGTAGCTATGTAGATTAACATCCTAAAGCATGCATTTCATTTCATATTGAATAAATAATTTCAGTAATCCTTGAAGAACAAAATGAAGGAACCAGACCTATACTTCATAATCAGGACACTTCCCTGGGAAGGGAGAGCAATGTGTGTTTGGCCCAATTAATCTTTGATGTTACTCTGCTGTTCATAACAAAATTAAATTCAAGAGCTAGGAAATACCACAGACTAACTCAGCAAAAGAGTTTAGAAAGCAAAAAAATTAAAAACAAACCAACAAACAATGGCAAACTCCTTTCCTGAAGAAACTGGCACCATGATTTTGCATCCTGCAAAAGCATTCTGACCAGTAAGTGATATTTGGTGAATTAAGCAGGGGAAAGGGTGAAAAATATGAAGGGGAGCACATGCTTGCATTCCTAAATCTCTCAATCCACTGAAGAAACAAAACAAAATGAGAAAACAGACTACACATCAATAYCCAGAAAATAATTCTGGTTTGTCARTCACMAGGCAAAAGTGCATCCCTCAGAGGAAGTAAGAAAGGGATCTAATCTTTAGCTGTATGAGAGTTTAAAGACCCATTCCCACTGCTAGCATTTCCCTCTGGTAAGCTCATCAATACCTGGTCAACCTGACATGAACTGACCCAGGCAGAGATGTCGAATTCTCCACCTACATCCTACTGGAAGTTTARATCCAGTTCCAGATCTCCCACTGGAAACKGATTGCCTAAACCAGCAGCTATTCACCATGTATGGGAGCAACCTTTCCATGCCTACTATCRTCCCTTGAAACTATTCAGCAACTCTGTGAATAGGATTTGGTGCTAAGTGGCTTGTTTGAGGGATGCTTTGTCTGCACACAATGATGGAACACACATTTGTTTCTGTACGTGCACCCTATGATACATGTCCTTTCCCTGGAAAGTTAGACAAGCTACATGTCTGAAAGGATAAATAAATCCATCTGGTTTCATAAAAAACATATGAGTAGGGGAGGTCAGTCATGGCAGAGGCAGGAATAATGTTCAGTGGTTGTGTTTCCCAGCTGTCAATTAATTTAATCAAATTAYACATCCTTTGAAGACTTTCCTTTTAACTTCCTTCCTTAATAAGAATGACTGAGCAAAAGTTGCAYTTCATTCACATCCAGATAATTAAAACTTTTGGGTTTAGAATATTTTTTTTTAAATTCATCTGTCCCAACATCATTTAAGTTCCAACAACACATTTTAATTGAACACACTTCTGAATTACTACATTAACACGCTACATCCCACTTGAGGAAGAAAAAAAGTTTCTCATGAATCTCCCTTCATTTTTCTTCACCTTTCCTCCCTCAACCTGTTTCATTAAAAAAATCTTTTCCGGCCTCTCTCTTTGCAAMCTTTTCTTCTTTGAACAAGTGAATGATGGGGATCATCTTCCCAAACTTCACCTAGGCTGTCCACAAGAATCTTTGAACTGCATACTAAATACCTGCTCTTAAAYACAGTAGAAACAGATAAAATACAACACAACTTTGATTCCCTCAGATGAATTTACAGAGTGCACGCTCGTGTGAACAGCCATGCTCGCCTCTTGTGAATTCATCYACATAAACTTGATTTCAGATCAGCCACATATGACCCTCCTTCCCCTCCTCAACACACAGAACTGGCAAGTTTCTGACCAAGACACAATTTCAATATCCTACTGTTTGAGCTAAAACTCGGAGATACAACACATCATTTTTCAGGCTATACCAGATCCAAATTAACTCTTCTAAACTCTGATCCCTGTTTTGGATTCTAATYCCATTTTCTTAGTCTCTAATTAGCAATATTACTTTAGTGCCTTATTAATAACTAATGACACAACCTAAATTATCATCMTTTCAATAAAATTATCTTTGAAATCCAATAGCACAAACAATGTAAAACATTTCCTAGCTGCAGACAGGTATGCCACAGCATGCAATTYTCAGTTTCATAGGCATAAACAGATCAAGTTTCACCACCCTGTTATTAAGTAAGCAATTATAGTAATTAATGAATTAAGCAACTTTTTTTTTTTTAAATAATAGTTTATAAGTAGTATACAGGAATCACTGGTTCCAAAGCTCCCAGCCTTTCCCAGGAAGCATGCTGCAAGTCACATCCAGCCCCAGGTCTGTTCTGTCTTGCCTCTGCATCTCAAGCCCTCAGGGCTGTTGACACTCATAACTACACAATATCTCACTATCTGCAGCCTTACACACCATGAATATTACAAATGTTTTCTGTGAGGGATTTCAATGTAATTTTGGTTTTCTTAAAAGCTTTMAATCCTGTTAACATACATCACCTGATGCAGTGAGTCTCAGTGGCTCAACAGGATTTCTTTATAAGGACTTTTAGGARGAATCCAAAGCTGGAGGGACATTCCTGTCCCAAAAATTTTAAACATCTTTGCAATTCCAACAGTTCTATGTCAGTGGGAATTACTAATTTTCAAGCAAAGCACTGTGTTCCTTCAAAAGAAGTTAGAACAGAAAAAAACCCAGACTTTTGAATTTTAATTTATTTAGAAATGTCTGTGGAAATGAAAGCTACCAGATAGATTTGAGAATGGCGTGGGCTGCATTTGTGGTGGAGATGAACAGAATTGGGATATGTTGAAACTAGCTWAGTTGGCTCCAAATGTAAACATAAGATATGCTTATTGCATGCATTCTGAAACTAAAGAACAATTTCACTTAGTGCCGAGAAGCTGAGGCGGGAAAAACCTTTTTCCTAGCATTGTTCTTCCAAAGTTCAGAGGAAAATTTTTAAATATAACACAAATCAGATTTGATTCCTGCCCCCACATCCCCCCCTTCCCCAAAACACAATCAAAACACTCTCAAGGCACGACTTGCCTTATTTAACAGCCCTGCTTAGAAGTGCTGTAAGAGTTTGGCATCGTTAATTTTTCCAGAGCAGTCAGTCAGCATGTGAGCCATTACAAATGTGGAACTCATGCATGTGTGTTACACAGTACAGAGCTTGCCTTCAGCAGTTCTCCATTTCTGACGAGCAGAAAAATAATTATCAAACTACTTGATGCAGCAGCCTGAGGCTATAGTGACTAGCTAACCCAGTTTAAATTTTGCTGGTTATGCCAATACATAATTGGTTAGTATTTTAATTTTTGAATTGCCAGTTTTTTCCTGTTCTATCAAAATTCCCTTTATGTAACAAAATATCATCAAAGAAACAAATAAATAATCACTTACAGTTCCAGATTTTTTCTCTCTAGGAAAAATTTAAAAAAGAGAGAGAAAAAGAAAGTCACAGAATCATAGAATAGTTTGGGTTGAAAGAGACAGGAAAGATCTTCTAGTTCCAACCCTGCTGCCATAGGCAAGTACATCTTCCACTAGACCAGTTGCTCAAAGTCCTGTCCAATTAACCCTTGAATGTTTCYATGRATGAGGCTTTTMTGGRTAACCTGTGCCAGTGCCTCACTACCCTCACAGTAAGGAAYTCATTATATGTGAAAAAATATTTTTCTTAAATGAACCTCAATTAAAGAAAAAAAATATTGTGGCTTCAACAATATGCTCTAAATCCRTATTTAATTTTTGTCTATCATCTCTCTCAAACCGTGAAACTTTGTTTTTCCACATTTGGTTATTTCTTAAACAGAAATTAGACCATAACTTTACAGTTTATTGCTGTCCCTATCCGAATCTACTGCAGATGTACTATATCCTTTTCAAACCAGCAGGAACCAGTGCTCTATATGGGATCCAATGAAATGCAGACAAACCTGGGATTAATACACGATGTACTCTTTTGTTGTTTGTTTGTTTCCCAACAACCYCTACACTCTGCTTTCTTCTTTGTCTGTTGCTGGGCTGAGGTTTCCGCAAAATTATTTATCCTAAACTCCAAGATTCACTCCTTAGTGATAATAATGAGGCTTCAACCTCACCAACAGAATAAACATGCAGAGCAAAGACAGCAGCAGGGCAGCRGGAGAGAAACCTTTAAAGATACTTTGAGAGCTGTATCCCAAGGCTGGCTTCTTAGTTTAGGAAAGCTTACATTAAGAATTCAGAATTTATTTTCATTTTCCATGAATGAAAGGATCTTTTAAAAAACTGGCAGTGAAAATATACAAGAGTAATGAGCAAGTTAACAAAGATAAATAAGACAACAAACAACAAGAATGAGTAGTGAAGGGTAGAATGGCTCAGAAACCACTGAAAGTTAAAGGTTCCTGTGTTTCCCACATCCCTGCAAACAGTACCTGATCCTGAGGAGCTGCTGCTGAACCAGAGCTACTTCCAAACAATCTCTGCAACAGCTCCCTTATGCAAGCAAAACTGACACCATGCCTCTAATACACTCTGTTGGTCCATGCACTGGGCTGCAATGAAAGCCAGACAGATTCCCAAATTCTGGATGGCAATAGCGAGTGAATTGCTTCACCTGAGCTTTGAAGGMCTCCTCTCAGCAGGATTTGTGATCTCAKCAYACCACCATGCTTAATTCAATGGCARAACTGCCTATTCGTRCTYCAGAGGGCAAGAAATGTGCTGAAGTCTGGTAGGAGAGGACCATAAAGACAGACCAGGAAGACATGAACATTTTTTTTTAAATGGGGACTGCTTGTTAGTGKACTGAGCAATTCCAGATGCTAGCCCCTGCTTGGCTTTTGCCTTTGGGCAAATAAGCTAGTGTCTTTTCTGGATTAAATTAACTATAAACACAGGCATGAGATAAAGAGTTACTKGTCTCCTCTCCTTCAGTGGTGGCTTGGCTACCAAAGAACTGCCTGGTATTAAAGTTGCAGCACACATACCAGAACAAGCTACTTGTTATGAGACACTGTTAATACTCCAGAAAATCTTACTCAGCGATAAATCACTTATAAGAGTGCAGAGAAATTGGCAATCCAACTTTTACTGTTTGAAAAAGATTGCTTACTTCCACAGCAGCAGGCCTCTTGCAGTCAGTGTTCAACAGCCAAATAACATCACCAAGAGAATAGCACACATTTGATACTTGTAATGCTTTCTTCTGTGAAAGACAGATAATCTTCTCCCAGTCCTTTCCAGGGGCACAGAGTAACAGGAGTACTGTTGAAGAAATTGCATAGCATTGAGAGACCACACTTGTTCTTTTGGKGGCACACAATGCAAGACTATTCTCGGATCAGAGTCTATTCTAGAGAAACATAATTCATCTTTACAGGAGATACTGCTGAGTCAGGAGGATGATGTATGAAGGGAGACTTCATAAATCCACTGAGTAACAAACAGAACCAATGAAGCTTTCGGGAGAATGCTGCAATGGAAGACTATAATATTTTTCCCTATAAATAAGACAGGCTGTACTTACCATCAGATCAACTACCTGCAGCTAAATTTGACAGATCAAATTTGATAACGGAGGCTAAATACTCTGTTCAAGTGTTATCTGTSCAAGAACTGGCTTGATTTGTCACTTTATAAAGTCTGGAAACCATTGAAGCCAGTTGATAAATGGTTGCCCACCAAAAAAATCACTTAATTTCTTGGCTTGCCCTAGTAAATGCCAACTTTTTCTAAGTCTCTGAAGCACTTTATCAAAATGTAAAGTATGCTAATTAATTCAGGACTTTCAAAATTACCATTTWATCTTAATTCACTATATAGGACACTTGTCAGGTGTTTGGAAGAAAAAATGACACAAACAAATCCTGAGCGGGGGAGGAGTGGGCAGGATTAATAGGAGGGGAGTTCAAGAAGACTTGAAGATTCTCATACCAATGARCCCTCAGCTGAATATCTCCAGAAAATGGCATGGGTGTATCCAAAACTTGACACAAAAACAATGTAAGACATGAGCTTTGTCTGATGCATTCATTTTTCTTGGACTTTCGAGAGAAGATGACAGACGAGGTTATCTTCCTTTCAGGTCATTGACAGATTCTAGGATAAGCAATACAGGAAGCTAGAAGCCCTTATCTGAAAAGAAACAAGTAGTATTATTATTAATAAAGGAGAACCGAAAGCAGCATGCAGGTCTTGATATTCTATTTCATGATCATTTAGCCAGGTGGAAATCCAAGCTCGATTAATGGAACTACAAATCATTTTGTGCTAAGGAAGCACAAAACATGAGGCAGTGTCATGTTTTCTGGAGCATGGGGCAATTAAGCTCACATACTTTGCTATTGCTTTGTCACTGAACCCGTACAAAAATGGGTTATTTCCACTGTGACAAACGATCAAGCATAGATACTTAYTCAGTCCCACATCACACTTGGTAAGGTTGACAGCTTCAGAAGGGGGAAAATCTGTAACTGCTTATTTGGCCAGATTGTCATGAAATGATGTGGGCATTTGCTGCACAGCRGGGGATGGCTTTTACTAGACAGGAGCTCAGCAGACAGGAAAGCTGTGTTTTGAAACTTGCAGACCTTGAGTTTCAATCCTGTTTTCTAGTGCAGGTCATATTGAGACAGACCTCTCTTTGTAACTTGTTCCACACTGTTGGAACTGCTACTGCAAGTCTATTTGCTCACATACATTATTAATATCAGCTTCTCGTGTCATTGCCCTTCTAACCTTCAGTCCAGCTATTTGAATTTCATTAGGCTATAACTAGAGCCAGTTGTAATTTGGGGCTGAAAACAGACAAATTGCAAAAATTCTCTCACCTCATTATTAAAGATTTATMTTACAGCATAAAAGATAAAGTTTACAAACTTCATGATTTTAAATGGGAAAGAAAATGTTCTTTTTGGTAAGGACAAAATATAGGACTCCTCAAATACCATTTTCTTCTTAATATTATATTAGAAGACTGCAAAACTTGGTCCATTCCCTGAGAAGGATGCAGTTGCAAAGAAATGCAGTTTTCTCCATGCAAAAGCATTCTTTTAGGTCTCTTTCCAAAAGCAAGAATCCGCAGTAACATAAGGATTTTTAAGAAATACAAGAGAGGAAGTGTATACGGATTTCCAGTCCATAGGCAACTGCTCTTTGTTGTCTTCTTTTCCCAAGAAGCTTGAGACACGAGAGATCAGAGATACTCTACCATGTGCAGTGGCAGAAATAGAACACGTCCTCCAAAGGAGAAAACCTATGAGTATTGTCTTGTGAGGCTTTTTTAAAATGTTTSAAAACAGTACCTTGGCCACTGGCCTGTTGGTGGGGATGAAAGTTTAACAGGMAAACTTTATGGACATGTATGTTTAGCAGAAGGCTCTCTGAATGTAGAAAGSGTAAGAGAAGTAGAGATGAAAGCAAGTTTTGATATAGAACAATAGAAGATTTCTAAAGTAAGATTGCTGAACCAGTTGTTACTAGTTAACTAAAGAAACAAAGGTGTAATAAGCTGGAAGAAGGTTTTATGACTAGACCAAAGGATATGTTGACCACAAACAAAAACACATTTTTACCAAGTAGAAATAAGTCTTAGCAAAAGTGTAAGCAAACAAAAAACATATTTTTACCAAGTAGAAAAATGTACTGCTGCAAGAAAACAGAAAAACAACTTAGAGCTTCAAATGTAACRTACTAACTCATAAGGTTAGGTAATTACCAASAAAATATGGTATTTTTGGCAGTTTGGATAGGCTATAAGCAAATGTAAAAATATTATGTATGACRCTGATGGGTTGTTATGTATTAAGATGCTCAGCAAAGAAAAATATATAATGCATTGTAACCAGAACTAAAGTGGCTTCAGGTTTGCCTATCAGCTGCAGCTGGCAGCTTTTGGGCYTGGCTCTGTGTACCCACGACCCACRGCTGCTGTATGCAATMAACAAGCATTTTTAGAGAGCTGCCTGAAGTCCAAACATCCTTCATTGACATTCTCCTRCATTGGCCAGAAAAGAAAAAACCTTCACAAACTAGGTTTACCTCAAGGTTAGAATTTGAGAATTTTTCCTTCATGTTACATAGTTGTGCACACATGATGGGTGGTTTCATACCCACAGCCACACAAGCAACCAAGGTCCACAGAAGATTTTTTCCCTTTCCATACTTTYACCATTTGAAAGGTCCTCTTTTTTGATGGGAAAGAATTACAACATTTAAGTTTTTGACAAGCATCCCTGAATATTACAAAAACAGGAGTTACTAGTCTTTCAGTTAATCCTAAATTCTCTTTATATACAGTTTTAATGATTACTACAGTAATTTTCCTGTGGTTTTCTTAGTGGCTTTTCCTTTTCTTTCATTCTCATTCATATGCTCTCTGATGCACTAGCTGTCCTTGACATTTCCTTATTAGGTTTACAAATAATCATTAATTTGTTTTGTGTTCTGCCTCCTGTTTCAGTGATGTATAGGCATGTCATTACCTTTCTAAAGTGTATTCATTTTTTTCCTTCAGAAACAGCTCACTATTTCTCACACAGGATTCAAGGCAATTTGCATTGTACACACATAATGGTGTATMCTGATCATTGCACCTTCACTAAAGTGTGTGCTATCTATTCTTTAGCCTTCATAATTAGTGAACTTGTGATCTGAAGTCTCTTTCACTGTTTGATTGTTCTTTCCCTTGGTCTGTTTGAAAGGCACCGCACTGTAGTGAACAGAATACTAAACTCTGACTCAGGCTACTTTGCTACTCCTCATTTTTCGCACCATCTCCATGGTCCTCCCACCACTGAGGAAGCRAGACATAGATAAAATATGGGTTTGTGCAAGGTGGGTTTTTTTTGGTGTGGGGGATGCGAGTTAAACTGATCACCAGACTTGAGACTCTTGTGTGCCAAGAAGTTAGCTTGGTATGGCTTGCTGAATGTCTCAGCAATCTGCTGTGGCTGACTTGATTGACATTTACTGGCAAGTAATCTGATTTGAAGCCCCCAAAGAAAAAAATTAATCTTTTTGTTATACTTTTTTTTCTTTTCTCCCTAGCAGTTTTGGCAACCCAGTTTATATAGTACTGTTTTTCCTATCATTGTAAACTTGGTGAAAATATGCTTTCAATTAAAAAGTTAAAGCCACACCAAACCAAAGTTTCACTCACATTTCTGATATTTAGATGCTATATTTTCTAAGTGAACAGAATTTTAATAGCCAAATAGAGATAGCTGTTTCCTTTAAGGTTTCTATCATGAAGAGAAACTGAGAGACCAAGATAGAAAGTAGATCACCCTCTCAGTGATTTTAAAACAGCARAAGTCAGATGACCTTAAGAAAGGCACAATAAAAAGAAAACAATTAGAGCAAGATTAATCTGATTTATAAGTGGAGAACTAGTATGAATCCAGATCTGTTATGTTCTTCCTTGAGGAAAACGGTAACAAAAATCGGTTGTCTCGTAGATTACACTTTTTCCTCATACACGCTAAGCTAATATTGAAAAAGTGATGTGCTTTGTTAGGTTATAAACAAAGTCARCCTTCATATTCAGCCAAAGCAATTACCTGTCTTACACTCCTAKCTGTGCACCTGATCTATGCTGAGTATCTTATTCCTCTTTAGACTACTTTTCAAGACMCTATATTTTCCTCTGGACCTTATGTCAGCACCTGCATATGTGCAAACCAAGTGTAAAACACAATCATGTCAGGAGTGATGGTATTTCCAGCCTACTCTGTGAAAGGAATTATGCTGTGTTTAAGGCTGTTGGGAAATCTGCTCCAGCATGTCTTGTAGCAGCCTTTCCCAACACAATCCAATTAAAGTAAGCCCTGTGCTGTCCTCCATGTGATGGTCTGAAACAATAATGGCAAAATTAGGCACATTAGAATTGAATTAGATTTAYTTTTTATGTGTGTTTCAATTGTTAACACAGTTGAGATGAATTAACTGCTATTTTCATTTCTTCCCAAGTGTTGAAAAAGGTTAGTTATTGCAGTTTCTTGGAAGTAATATCTTACAGTGACACATTACTTTTCCCCCTTGCATACTGTATTTGTACAAATGTCAACAAGAACATGCAGCAGTATTTTACTAGGGAATTATATTTGCAATATGTTTGTCAGCATTTTCCTAATAGGGCTCTGCATTCAGGAGCCCATAACTACTGAAATTTCAGTCTGAACTGGAACTTTGTAAACAGAGCCTCCACTCAAGTCTTTCTCAAGTGAGCTTCAAAGACAAAAAGCCTTTAGATGGGAGAGCATATGCATGTCTTATTACAGAAATGACACTACAACTGAAAAGGAACAATACTTATTTTATGGGTTCATTCAACAATGGGAACTCTAAAGGATATAGAGCTGGAAATTGTTCCTTGAAAAAGAATAAAAACTACAAAAAAAATCACCTATCCTGAAAGAGGAAATTATTAGTGTAAGCTTAAAGAGAATAGAAGACTTTTTTGAAAGGTAAATTATCACATATCCATTCCTTTCCTTGAATTAGCTGGGTCATAACCATCTRTACCTATGCTAATACTGTGAATGTATGAAACAAATTACATACAAGATATAATCAAAAATTTTGTAGGTATTYTTAAAGAAACTTGAAGTGAAGTTTAAAAGTCAGACTCAACCCACAAAAAACTCATAAGCAGAAAAAAATAGGTTTTTCTATAAGTCCAAGAAAGTGATTTACAAATCCAAAATACAGTAGTCCCGTGCATTAACAGAATTAAAACCTGTTGTTCAGTACACAAAAAAGGAGTAACACAAAAAAGGAAATAGCAGTCAACACATGAGTTACAGCTGCTTTAATCCAGTAAAATTGAGTGTCACAATGCAGCCAGTGTGAAAAACCAAATGACTGAGCTGCCCCACAGCATTTCCAYGGAATCAAAATCTATTAACTGCCTGCACATCAGTATTCCTTTGCAATGACCACTTTAAATCTCAAGGCTAGAGACACACTCTCAAATGAAGTACATCATCAAGTATCAAATAATTTAAAAGGTCATGAAGAAAGTTATGCTTGAGTAGTGTTGTAACAAATAAGCAAACCAAACAAGCAATAGCTCAACCCCTTCCAGTTTCTGCCTCAATTAGCACCACCCCTCCCTTCTTCACACTAGGGTTTGAAACCTCAGATAATAAAAGCTGTCATGTGTTTATTAAGGTCATGAACATACAACACCTGAATGATCTTAATATCCTTGCTACAACTCCTGAACCACATAAACCAGCCACACCTGGCATTTTAAGAGCATCAATAGTGCATATTTTATAACACATGCATAACTTTGACAGTGGAAATATTTGCACCTTTCCTAAATGTTTTGGAGTGSGGAAAAAACTGGCATTCAAACCTCTTCCATACTTGCATCACATCTTACTGAAGATGACCTCAAAGATTATACACATATCAGAATTCTCTAAGTATAACCTATTGCAGCATTGATAATCTAATTCAGACAGGCTTTCATGCATGACTAACATTAATCAACTTATAAATCTTGATGTAGAAGTTTAGCTTAAGAAAAATACAGTAATTTAATCAGTGTTGTACACTGTAGTTCTATTTTGCTCATCACTACCCATAATACTGTATCATTAAGCTCATTTAATTCCACATGAAGCAGTCAAGCAGYGAACGCCAAAGCCTTCCTCAGACATCATTTAACCCAGCAAGCCTCAGGCACCACTGGAAAAAGCCTGCAATTCGAGAACAGGGATAAATCCAATCATAACAAGAGTTTGGAAATATTTTACATCTCAATGACCAAATGCAACACGATTGTATTAGTAACAAAATCCTGACACTGATAATACTAATTATTCATAGCAAGAAATAYTCCATAAGAGGACTGTGATGTTCTCAGGTATATATTAATGTGTTAAATACATAAATCCAAGATAAATGCAGGCTAATTTACTCCTCCATTACCCTCTTTAAGTTCCAGTGGAATCCTTATAGCAAAATGTGGATGCAAGACTTGACAACTCCACCCCAAAAGTCTCTTTGAATCACTCTTTCCTTCCGAAGTGATCAAAGAGGAATCTTTCAGTCTCAGCAGATGTATAAAAAATGTTTACTGCTTTGTCCCTCMTAACTCAATCTTCTGTCCTCAGTCAAAAACAGTGCAATAGGGAGATCAAAAAAACCCTTATGGATCTACAGGTTGTTTTTTTAGATTTCCATGATCCCTGAGGGTTTATCTCTYAAAGTRAGATATGGAAATTTTGCAGCAYTCCCCCCCACCCCTCTTTGTAGTARGAAAACTGATGAGGAAATCCTTRTTTTCCTTTTATGCTGAGAGTTACAGATGACCATTCTCACATGGCAACAGAATCCCATAAAAAGCAAACCCTTCATCTGGCAACGATACAGGACAGTGTAACTCTTCTCTGAAAGCAGACCATCAGTTGTCACTGRGCAGTGACAGTGGAGAAAATGCTTTCCTGTGGAGACCTGAGTCATCGGCCTGAACTTCTGCAACATTCTTGCATTAGGCATTTACCTGCTGAGCAGTTATTTGTGAACACAGCAAGAGATAAACACRCTAGCCACGAGAACAGGAGCGAAACAAATGTGAGGAAACAGTATAAAATTTTGTAAGTATCTGAAATAAGACGTAGAAATAATCCTCACCCCAGCACTCAAAACACAAAAGGTTTTGTAACATGCTTCTCCTAGGGACTTTGAGCATTAAGAAGTATTTGCTCACAYACTTCAGAATTTATGCCTCTATTTCCACGTGGTTTTTTGACACAGCAATTTCTGGTTTTTGTTTTCTAACAACTTCAAGTACCAGGCTATAAAACCCTGAATGAGCTKTTCAGACCACCAAGTAAACTGAAAAATTTCATATCAACTGAACTCAATTATTCTGCTTTAATTAACCACAAAAAGATCTAACCCCTTAGAAATTAACAGTTCTTTCATCTTCTAAGCAAGCAACAGAGTACAAACATCAATAAATTCTAAAATGCCAGTTAAAGCCAAAACTTCCCAGATGTTCTATTATTTCAATATGTGTAGATGCMTGTTAGAATAATCAGCATTCCTTCAAGAACTCTCCCCTGGCCACAGAATTTCATTATTAAAAAAGCTATTGATGCAGTAAAAAAAATGGACCATAATGACATGAAAAACCCCACATCCAAAACCCCATGGATCAAGTGATATCAAAAAAGTGTTGCCAGGGGTAAAGGAAAAGACCACATAGGAGGAAATTATTTGGGATAAAAATAAGTGGATTATTTTGAGTTTTGGAAAAGTTTAAGACAGAAGATGCTACAAAAGCCTACACACTGGTTTGTTAAACCCTTTTTTCTAYTTTTTTTTTCCTTTTTGTWGTAATTTTCTACASTGCTGTCTCRGGTGTGACTGCATAGACCCTGCAGCCTGACCAAGCCAGCAGAGGCTGTGGGCATGTTGGCATTATCTGACAGACTTCAGATTTTACACTAAATTATATGTACAATTATGTAATGGCCTGTTATAGCTATGGAATGCAAGATACAGTTCCATGGAGAACCTACCATCAAGAAGTAYAAGCCACCTTTTGTTTTGTGAGAGAAATCTAATTATATGTTCAAATCTCCCAACATTTGAACTGCAATTTAAAAGAAAAATAGGTGGGTTGAAAGCAAAGATAATAAAATTAAACAGTTGTGAGTGCCTGTAATATGGCTTGACAATATCTGTTTTACTTAAATCATAMACATTTTAAAAAATCTCCTTTCCCAGATTAACATTTTCCTTTCTCAACAAGAAGGAATGGTCCAGTTCACTATGGYAGTATCTACTATTTCCTAAAAGGGAGTTTAAAAAATATTCTTTCAGCCTCCAACTTAAATGAAACCTGTACAGTCATGGAAAGGTAGAGGCAAGAGATAGACACAATACTGAGGATGTTATTTTATTCAGTTTAATGCAATCAATGTGAGCCATCATTCAAAACGCTTAAAGAGTCTTCATGGACTCAAAAGATAAATATTGAACCTTTGGGGAGAATAATACCATTCATAAAACTATACTCTTATCAGGTAATAGCAGTGTCTTCAAATTCATTCTCCTCCAAAAAAAAAAAAAAAAAAACCAAAAAAAACCTCCAATTGCTATTTCCAATTGATAAAAAAAGAGCAGAAATTAATTCTTACTCCTAAAATAAATTCACCTCTACTTAGTGACTGTATTTATTTGAAGTAGAGATGAACAAACACACCCATGGAAAACCACTGAAAAATGTAGATTCAATCTCTAAATCCACTGTCAAAATTATATACCTTCCAAATAGAAATGTCCTACACTGTGGTATTTGCAGATATTTGCACTTTGTTTTCATGGTCTCTGTGTCAATCTCAGCTTTCATAAACTTGGCAAATTCATTCTGAGGTTTTGTTGAAACAGCTCCACYACAATTTAGAGCTTAACAAGTCTCTTAAACAGCTTTCAAATATGTATCACTAATCTTATAATTTTATATTCTAAATCTGTGGTCTTGTTATGAGGACACACAACTGCACTGCAGAGAAATCACGAATCAGATGATCACAACTCCTCCACTTTTCTCCCATTATGTGAAGAACAAAAAAACTGTTTTACCTGCAAACGCTTCCTGAAATGTTTGGGTTTTTTCCTATTTTTTATTTTCAGAAACTTAAAATTCAGCCTTCTAAGGCATGTTATCTGAAAAAAATATTCTTGCAAAATGTCAAGTGAGTTTCTAGTCTTCATTGTACTGGAATATACTCAATTATATCAGCTGTAGATTAAAAAGAAAAATACAGAAAATATTATATATTTTAAAAGCTGTACTTTAAAGCTTCTTCCCCTCTTTAACACTTTTCATGGAGCAGTTTCATCTCATTACATACTTAATACAGAAGGACTAATGTGATGCCTTTCAGTAATTCCTGCTCTTCTTTTTATTTTTTCAAGAGAWTTTGACAGCATATGTTCCTTCCTTATGTGACTTAATGACAGACTAKCCTAATGAAATGGGAATGAAGATCCTGTCCTTTTTGCCAAGACAAACAACCAAACTCAAGGCCTTGTGTGAAGAAATCTGTTCATACAATGCTTCCTGATGAGCAAGTAGGGACTGAAAGATTTTAGGCCCAGAGAGCCTTGCAGAGAAAATGCAAGTTAATTCTGATTCCCTTATAGCTTGAAAGGACTGAAATAAAAGGAAAGTAGTTTGAATTTTACTCCTGAAAAAAATACATTTGCTACTTCTACATTCTATGACAACACAGTAGTTACACAACTAATTAAGGGACATAACTGATCATCACCCAGCCATTAAGTGAGTTCTGATAATTAAGAACAATTAAGAATTGTTTCAAAGGACAATGTTTTTTGTTGGAAGATGCTAACAATTTGCTTGCACTAAAGGCATTACTAAGAATGCCACTGACTTGGAGAGAAWGAGTGCCGAAGTGCAGGTACCTCTRGAAGAAAAATAATACAATGTGCTGAGGAATCACACATGCAGTACCCATGTCTTACTCAGTGTCATTCTAGGTCAGTATTCCTCATTAGAAATTGCATCTATACTCTCTCTAAACTTGGTACAAAAAATCCCCAAACAAGTTGAAGACTTGATTAGTAACTTGCTGATCTTTCAAATGTAGGGAATTTCAGTTACAGCCAGCAGCAAAAAACCAGGACATAATGAAAACTATGACAGGACTTACAAAAACCCCAAAAGCCAAAGCCCAAAACTCCAACATACTTATATTAACCTTAAGCCATCAATTAGTGGAAGACACAAACAAAATCTACTGCAAATATACCCCCTGCAAGATTAGCTGGACCAGAAAGTTAAACATAAGGTGCATAGCAGTAACTCAGCAACAGAAATACTACATGTTTGATGCTGGTAGCGAGTGCTTTCACCACATTAAACTGAGCACATCAGACAGGTTGTATATTGGGATTCTGGAAAAAAAAACACAGCTGTGAAACTCCTTAAAATCCACATTTTCTACTTCTTGAAAATGTATATCAAATTTAACATAGTAATTATCTTCTTCCTTTAGTAAGGTTTCACAAGACACTTTCAATATCTAGTTTTTGAATAATGGCATCAGCACACACAAATTATGAACTGTACTGCAGCATTCAAACTATTTTCATGCGACAATAAAATATGTGAGCAAGGGAGGTGCTCAAAGAGTTAAGTCAAGCAAATTTAAAATATATAAGCTGAGCTTCAAAGCACACACATCAGAAAAAATGGGCTCAACAAGATTTAAACACATCAGGTTTAGGGTCTGTGCAGCAGTGTTTTTAAGTTGCAGTTATTTCCGAGTCAAAGCCAACTCCATTTACATTTATTTCAGAAAAGGGAAATAGGTTTTGATTACTTGTGTTAACTCCAGCTGTAATCCTAAGCAACACATTTTCTGACTTCTTGAGAGGGCAGCYATTTACAGGAAAGCAAGAGATTTTGCTGCTGTAATACATGTTTTCAGTTGGTGTACATTCATGAATTGCTTTTTATGCCCATTTGAAACACTATAAACTGCTTCAAAAGTATTACAGATTCATGTAAAAAATCAAGCATTAATGCAAGATGATTTCTCCAAAGAGAACTGTGTAAAAGCAGATCATTCACTTAAGACCAAACCCTGTAAACTGCATCTCTGTCTACTCCTTTCTGATGGAGTTAATAATAGAGCATGGATACAGAGAAAGCATATACACAGTTTAATATACAAACAAATGTATTTTTCTTAAAGATAAATTTTAGTAGCTCCTCATTACAGCCACATGGACATGCTACTTGCTCATCTGATCCTGTAGTGATTATTTTCTGGGATTTTGCTGTCTTTGAAGAAAAGCTGACTCATTTCAAAACCTGGGACTCAACACTATCACACAACTTGCCACGAAGTGTGAAGTTTGTGAGCAAATCAGRTCTACATCTGCAGTAGTACTATATAATGGATTACAGAAGAAAGGTTCAGTAGRTCTCTGTCATGTGAAGACCTAACACTGAATCAGTTGGCACCTAGCTGGGAAGCAAAAACTATACAGCARTTAATGTGCTATAGTATGCATGCATTGATTTTTACATGGACTATATTTCAGCAGTAATAACATCTGGCACCAGACTACAAATCAATAGGAGCCACAACTGTGCAGTTGGTTAAAAAAAAATAATTAAAGATAACAATTTTTTGTTTAASTGACATAATCAGAATTCCACACCTCAATTTTGCTATTGTAGTTCATGAYGTTATTTTAAATAAGATTTTCATTCCAAACTTATTTGAAATACACATAAATACCTAGTCTTTGTACTCATTCTGATCTTTTCATAAGCAACACACTTTTTCTTAATTTGAAGCACACTTCAAATTAAGAAAAAAGCTAAAGACATCAGATGGAAAAGGGACTAAGTCTCCTTCACATGAATATTCATGGAGATGAATACTGTGTCTGCCATCACAGCTCAAACACCATTTTATACTTTGTTTCCCTTCACTGCTTTTTCTTAGAATTGTTAAACAAGTTTCAGACTAATATGTGAACACAAGGTGGGCAAGAAACTGCATGGGCTTCCTGAAAAGGTGACATTATGAGTATATTAGTAATTAAATAAAAATGAACTTTGAAAGTTCAATATCTTGTTTAATTCTTGGAAGATCTCAAGGAGGGTGTGTAGTGTCAGAGCCCAAACTCCATCTTCACTAGCTGTTTGGTGTAGACCCATRACATTGCACAAGAGATTTTCCAATTTGACCACAATATAGAGGAATAAGTTAAGGACAAGCTCCAAAGAAAGCTTTACTAGAGAAAGTGGCAGGCAAGTGATTCACGATGGAGGCTACAGGGGCCAAACAAGAAAGGCCTGTGTGTCTAGACCAGTGCAGTCATTTCACRAGCTTTCTTTCAAGACTTAAGAAAAGAAAATCAGTTTGCAAGTTCTGACTTTACAGAACCCCATGAAAATGACAGACGGAAAGAAAATCTTACTCCAGTGAGAGCTGTAAGGTGTATAGGAATCCAAGGACATGTGAAGGTTATCTTGCCCTCTGTAAGAAATTATTTTACTTAGGACTTGAGGTCAGAACAACCTTGAGAACAGTATATCCAATATTATGGCATACTAAAAATTATCATGGCAGACAAAATACTCAATTAAGATTGACATTACTGATAACACAGCCCATTTTTTAAAAGGAAAGCCTAATAAAAGAAATATTAATTTAAGGAGRAAAAAAAAATCAGCCTATGTAATGTTTCTTTCTCTCTAGCACCTACAGTTCTTTTACTTCCAAGGCAATAGTAATGCTGCTTCTGCTGTCTTTTCCTACTAGCAKTATACAGCCAAGGAAAGTTGAACTTAAAATTCATTGTCATCAGCAGACAGAATGAAGCTGATGGAAGGAATGTATTTTCCACTTTKCATACTGTGGTTAGCATTTCAGTATTTTTAGAACAAACAAAATAAATGGGAATATTATGTGTGTTTATAGTATGAGGAAAATAACGTAGAAATTAAATTAGCATAATAACCTTTAAGAGACCGTATGCATTCAACCTCTAAAAAGGCTGCTGCTAATAAATGGGAGAAAAAGCATTATTTCTTCTAGAATGTCTTTAGATTAGCCAGCTGGTTCTCTTACATACCAAAAGGTTAGAGTTTAAAGGCTATTGCAGACCTAGAGATCCTGTTTCACTCAGCAGGTGTTACAAACACGCAGCCCTGGGGGAAAGAAAAAACATAAAGGAAAAGAGCTCCTGCGATCTTACCTTATAATTCTTTTCTAAGATGCACTGCCAATTTCAGAAATATCCAGCCAATATTTCCAGAGGGTTGTGATTTAACTATTTTGCCATATAACAAAAGACTTAAGCCCAGAAAGTAGTGGCTTGTTAAATCTAAATTATAAAATTCTCCTAATTTGAAATTTTACCTTAGAGTGAGGATTGAAAGCATTCAGCAATTCCCAGCATTTGTTTTGCTATTTTTGGCCAGGAAAGTGTGTGATCTAGTGCAGCACCATTTGCTTTTTTTAATTAATTGCACTGTCTTTCTGCTGGAAATAAATATACTATCTTAACACCATTTACATAAAAAATCTGGAACCCACAAAACATCATGCTGAAATGCAGAACAGCAAACCCGTGTTTGACTGACCTTTATGTATAGTGGGCCCACAAAAACCTACTAGCAAAATAAAGCTTTCTCAGGGCTGTCAGGTTTCACCAACACAAAGGATMAATCAAGGTGCAGCAGAAATAGTAGTATATGGTGAGGAAAATAAAACAAAACAGCACTCTTCAGAAGACAGGTTAGTTAAAGAGAATCCAAAATTGCATTCATTCTGATCTGCTGGGTTTAGTACTCAAATGATTGAGACACTGATGATTTACATTTCAAAGAAAAGAATGAAGCTTGCTGATGATCTTCCACAGAGTATKGGTGAGACTGCCTAATTCAGCATGACCCATATCCACAGAGGCAATGCAAGCACCTTCAGAGCTCGCCCTTCCCAGCGCTGTTAATGAAATTTGAGCATTATTTCTCTCACCCCAAACACCCACATTTACCAACATAAAGCTTGACTCAAGCATAAAGGTAGACTACTACAAGATTACAAGGTTTCTGGTAYACAACTTCGTGAGAGTATCAATAAATCTAGGGGAACTGCATCTAGGAAACAGATATAAACATTAGCAGGTGTTTCACCTGCAGATGAATCAAATAAGTGAAATGCTTCAACTAGCATTCATTTGATTTCTTTTTTTCCTGCAGGTGTTGTTAATACAATGAAACTAACACTCTCATTGTTGATTTCTGTCCATGTTCTTTTGATTTTGAATGTATATACAGCACCAGATSTCAACATATCCCCTAACACCGTGTCTCACTAAATTCCTCAGAGGAAGATTTTGGTGCTTAACTGCCAAATTTCACTATCTTGAACCCTTTTTAGGGACATGCCTCTGCCCCCACAGATAAGCTTAAGCAGACTTTTCTAATGGGCTCAAATTTTGTTGTGTAAAGAAGTGATATATACAAGAACAGCATTTGGCCATTCTCTTGTTAAATTTGAGGTTCATTACAAAGTTGAGAAAGAAATTTGCTTTGGCTGAGTTTCCTGACAGGTTTCTTCCTTGTTCACTGGTCAAAAGCAGATTACAAGAAATTAAGTCTGGAAAGGTCTTTTAGGAGAATAAGCATATGTGAGATAAATTTTCTTTAGAACCATAGCTGCTTCTGCCAGATATTACTGAACAGTTTGGGTTGAAAGGGACCTTAAATATCATCTTGTCCCAAACCCCCTGCCATGGGCAGACACATCTCATACACCTATACAGGGGAGAAAGGGGGGCACTAATTTTTTTCCCTCCTTGGAAGGCATCAATATATAATCAAGAATTCTTATCAGAAAAACTTTMCCTACATTCTTAGAATTAACATATAAATAGATATGAACAAATAAGCAAACCAAAAGGACAACCAAGCTTTATTTCCTCCTTGGAAACCTAATATTTTCAAAAGAATGTCTTTGTGACTTCTCCTGCCACTGACAGCAAAAGACCAGACTTCTGCAASTGCACAGTCCTATTAAAGTAAATAGGGCACAACAGTTATATCTGTTTTCTCCACTGCAATTTTAAGTTCTAGTCCTAAAACAGAGTGCAAGCAGGGTGTCTTATCTTCTTCAATTCAAGAAGTCCCTCTCAGTCAAAAATAGCCTYAGTGAACTTGATAGATAAAACAAGAGCATTTGCATTCATCCTGCCTCTTCCGGCAAACTCACTGCAGCTAAAAAAACCCCACTTGTGTCTATCCGAAATTAGACTTGTGTCTGTCTCAAGGATTGCTTGAACACGGTATTTGGCCATTATGGGTTAAAAGAATAAAGTAAAAGTTCTAAACGTTTTGATTCTTCGCGAGGACAACAGAAAAAATGTTCACTTCCCCACACCACATCTCTCCTCTTTTGTTTCACAAGAATATCCTATTTTCTTCCACAGTCTGAAAATGACCTTTCATTTCAACAGCTCTGTGGACTCCACTATTTGCCAAAACAAACAATTTCTTCCTGGCACAACAGCAACTRTTTTAATATTCTCTTCAGACTTTCTCTTCACTGCAATCCTAATAAATGCATTCAGGTTTATGATGAAGAGAGATCCTACCAGACAAATGGCAGCAAGGTTACAAGCATGAGCTGATGACCTTCTGAAAGCTTGTTTCCCAGAGCTGCCTGATGGGGTGAACATTCCAGTGATGTTATTCATTGAAATAGGAACTCCAAATATTCCCCTTTTCTGAGCAAAGTCATTTTACCTCGACAACATATCATCACTGGCTCCCTGTACATCTTCTAGGACAGGAAAGAAAGGTGAACAATTTATCACTCATGAATCCTTGATTTTAACACAGATATTAACTGAAATTCAATTTTTACTGAACACATACTTTGAGTATTATATGCACATTCATATGCAGTAGCATTAAGGCACAAAGGCTAAACGTATCTGCCATCTGATCTGAGCTAGGATAGAGATAYAGTATTTTTTAACTACAGTATAAAATACTGGTGGCTTGTACTTCACAAATTCCTGATTTTTCTAAAACCTTTAAGCCATTTAACCATTACAAAGCAAACAGCTTAACAGGATTTCCAGTTTTATAATTCACGTGGCTTCAGCTTGCAAGAGTTAAAAAAGTGTTAGGTCACCCAGGTTCAATTATTCTGAATACCAAACCTCTAATGATTTGTCTGYTTTCTTTCCAGGAAGAGCATTTATATGTTGGATTCACCCCACAGAGCTGTAAACAAAGGTGTGCTTCCATGTCCTAACCTCCTTCTTTTAGCAGCGAGATTCCACCTCTAAGATCATCCCTGTGTGACAGAGAGGGGCCCACCACTGTGTATGTTCCACACTGAGAAAGCTGAGGCCATTGTTTCAGCTAAATATGGGCTTTTCATCTGGATAATACTGCAATCCAAACTCAAAAGCTACCTCATGAAACTTATTGTCTTTCCTTTTTCTGCCTGAAAAACAGACAGGGTCAGTCCTTACCTTACATCCTGAAAGGGCACTTTCAATTTGCTGGGAAAGAGTCAGAAATTCAGCTTGCTTCAGCAGRGAGAATTACAGGGTACAATCCCAAGCAAATTAATAACACACCAGGGCTACAGAAATAAGGTCACAGTGTCTTTGGCAGGTTTTTGAATAGGACACTCATGGTCAGTCTAGATTCTTGTGCTAATACTCTCTTTGAAGGTACACTTTTTTCCCACTACAGTTAGCTAAAGTGGGTAAGAGAGGTGTGGAGAGCAAGCCTCATGTTTCTTTACCCACTTTAAGCTAGAGGAGTTCGGTTTTATASTGTTCTTTTGATACAGTTCCTTCCAGACTCTTGAAGGAAGCTCAGCCCCAAGCTGAGTCAGTTTGGTCCCTATCTGAGGTGAACTGCTCCAGGGCAGGCCTGTCCCACAGTAGGACAGTGATGGGGGCACACAGGGGATTCCCTGAGCAGGGGAACACCAATTCCAGACCAACCCACCCAGAGTGGCTGAAGCAGTGGGGAAATCTGCACMATGTACCCTTCCTGTGGTCAGTGTCTGCACCCAGAGAGAGCTGTAGAGAGGCTACAGAGCAGACCTCACTGAGACCCTTTTCCTGGGGCAGGGACAGGCAGCAAATCCACCAGCAAAGCTGGGGCCAGGTGGAGAACCTGCAGGCGGCTGAGCCGCATGAGGCAGTGAGAAGACAGTGGAACATCAGGGAGACTTGAGAAAGAATTAGATGKCCCAAAGCACTGCCTGCAGCAGGACCTACAGCCAAACAGCCACAAACTCCCCCCAAGCACATTCAGAAGAGSATGGGAGGCAATAATGCATAATGGAAGTTTGCAACAGCAAGATGCTCCCAAGGCCAGAGCACCTCTCCAATGAAGTCAGACAGAGTTGTGGGTTTTCAGCCTGGAAAAGAGAAGGCTCTGGGGAGATCTTGGAGCACCTTCCAGTATCCATAGATATTGAGAGCTGGAGGGACTTTTTGCAAGGGTATGCAGTGGCAGAACAAGGGGGAATGGCTTTAAACAGGAAGAGGGTAGGTTAATTATTAGGAAGAAATTCTTCACTGTAAGGGCAGTGAGGCCCTTAACAGTTGCCCAGAAAAGCTGTGGATGTCCCATCTCTGGAAATGTACAAGGACATGTTGGATGGGGCTCTGCTCTAGTGCAAGGTGTCCCTGCCCATGGCAGGGGTTTGGAATGACAAGATACTTAGGGTCCCTTCCAACACAAACTATTCTGCAATATGATTCTATGATCACAGAAGCAGTATCTCAATCTATATAGATGTGCATGGTTTTCTGTAGCTCTTCACTAAGTACATCAGCTATCACCCAAATGAGCTGCCAAGCTTATCCTGCAACACAGGGGACTATAAAATAACAGAACAACGGGACACTGAGCTACTTTGTCTACCTCAAGATTATCCCAAAGATTTTACAGGCATCTATATTCAGGTCTCTACTTGTATGTCCTTSTRTTACATTCTGGTAAGTAACTGTACATATTCTAAATGGTGCCTTACAATACCATGCATTCAKGTTATTAGTATTTTTCTCAAAAAGAAAATACTTTTCCCCCCTGCAGTGTTAAAATAATCTTTGTTGCCATCTTTTAAACTAACCAGCTGCTTCCTGCCAAGATCTACAGCTCAGCTGTTACCACTATAAAGGCATTTCTTCAAAACATTAAAATTTATTGTCGCTTTATTTGTTGACCCAGCTGTAATCTTAAAACTACCTCTGTCAGTGTGCATCRCCACTACCAAGGTGCTGTTCTCACTGCATCAGTTCTAAATAATGCAGTACCTCTGCCTGCACTTATGCTTTGTATAAATGAGCCTGTAACTGGGAAATGGGAATAAATTAGATCCCAGCAACTCCAACAATGCAGAGAAACTCCTGAGATCATAAATGTCAGTAAGTTCTGCGTCAATTTTTCAGAGGGTAAAACAGAACAGGAAGTTAGCAAAAAAAGATCCTGCAAAGTAAGCAAGAGGGCAAAAGATGTTTGCACAGATGTTTGTCAAGCAAACAGGATTAGGTGAGGTGCCTTAGAGCTGAACTCTTTCCATCCATAGATATTCTTCAAATGACAGTCACTAAAAGATGCTTGGATTTATAAMTCCAGTAATATTTTTAAAAGGTCATTTTCTTCCTCTGTTAAAGTTAAGAGGATTTAGTTGTCCAAAACAACACTATTTAAGACCCTTATCTGCATATTATGAGGATCACCCTTTATAAAGCAAACCTTTAACTTCAAAATTAAACTGAAGGTATGYAGTATAGTTCCAAGCAAAAGCAACTCTTGCCAAGTGGGTGTCAGATCAGAATGCTGTGCAGTATATTTGACAGAAAAGCTACTGYAGTAACAAGAAAGAAACCCAAGATTTATTAGTGGAAGMATTGAAACACTGCCAAAAGAATCACACAGTAAGTGCTCTCTGTAGCAGCTTTGAGATTCTTACTAATTCATACCTATACTCTCACATTTTAACCAGGCACCTGGTTGTTTCAGGGGCACCTTAGATTTAAGAGATATTCTTAGGCTACTCTTAGTAAAAAAMAAACATGTAGTTCAAAGGAATGGGGAAATAACTAAAGATAGGAGAAAAAAACCCCACCACCCTCAAATGCTTGGTACAATAGGGCTGTAATCATACAGCATAACTACTCTAATCTGCAGACTAGGACATTTTTACAGATCCAAGTACTCTTTCCATTTATAACTCAAGGGCTATCTACATCACACTTAATGCCCTTTTCCACTTGGTCCCCACCCACCAAACTTCAGAACTAAAATACAGGCACACCTTACTGGTGTGAACCCATTGAAGTTACCAGGATTAGTCATTCTGATGCATATTCTGTTTTGCAGTGCATCTGTATTAGGCAAATACATTTATATTGATGCAAATGTCTTAGTTGAGACACACTACAAACTGAAAGGAAGATATAAACATTGCAATGTAGAACAACAGAAGATCTAAAAGTGAGGCATTAAATATAAGAGGACTGAAGCCAGAAGTCAGTCTCGCTCAAGGGCTTATCTACACCCCTAGAACGAAGTGGTAGTCATTGTAAGAAATACAAAGCAGACTCTGACAAGTCTAATTAACAAATAGAATTCCAGTAGAACTCTTTTGCAATAGACCTTGAAACCATTCCTACTCATTAGACTCAAAATTGTTTCACTGAGGGGCACAGGAGCTATTGAGCTTAAATAGCAGCTGTTTGATAAAGTTCACCTCACATCCTATCAGAAYCCCTGGAAGTTTTGCACTGCATGCTAGCATCCCCCTCACCCCACCCCACCAAAATGTAAACCGAATCATAATATCCAGGAGAAAAAAAAACAGGAAACAGTTCATATTGCTGTTTAGCAAACTTTTGAACCTAAGAAAACAGGCTTCAGGTTTTACCTTTCCCTCCCTTATCTTGCCCAGGCACACATCAGGGAAGCACAACCTCTGCACATTCACAAATTCCCGTATCTGTAACTCTCAAAACAGAGGTCTGTAAGGAAGACGGCTTCATATTTAGGTTTCCATGCACCTATCAAATATTTTCTGAGCCTTGTAAAGAGTGCTAAATTAAGACAGGTCATCTAAAGTTTATTAAAGCATCTGTGCCTTGCAGCATGGAGTTCACATATTGTGAATGCAACATTACTCAGCCAATTTAACAAGATTAGCCAGCCTGCTTTTTCCACTTTCTGTCATTTCTTCATCCATAACAAGCCAGCTTGTAGCTAAGGGCAGCCAAGCTCTTTTAAAGCTTTATTCTTTCACAGCTAGAAAAGTACAGCATTTACAATTGGGAGCTATCATGTCAGGAGCACAGTAGCAGTAACTTCTCACGGGTCATTCAAAGTGTGCTATACAAACCAAAACAGAAAGGAGACTAGAAAGAAAGCAGACTAATTAGCAGTTCTAAATTTTAGATAAACTCTGCTCAACCTTCTGCTTCTCAGATTCAGCTAGACAGCTAATGAGCCTCATGGAATCCCRGCTCTTAATTAACACACAATTATTTCCCCAGAAGGATTAGAAGTTTCACCGAGTGTTCAAGAAGTCAGTTTTTACAGCTCTGGTTAGATTACTGTCTATGTTTAGGAGCAAGGGTTACTGCTCCATATTCTTTTGGACTACTTTTTTTAAATGCAATACCATCTTGAAATGTCTTTTCATTGCACAAGGCTTCTGTCTATGTGAGCATGTAGCATTCTCAGGCARTAATTCAGTCACTTAACATGAAAAGACAACAGCCAGTAATGTAAGCATGCCAATCATACATAAGCTGTTTGAAAGCAGAATAYTATGTGAGCACACACATTTCTGAAAGGCGAGTCCAACATTTTATAGGCCAAGGTCTGAGACAGTGTGCTCCCCAGCAAGGAGCTGATGACCAGAAGCAAAATGCTCATCAAAGCAAAACCAGTTTCACCAGCAGCTTGCTACAATAACTTCCACCAGCGTGAGCAGTGCACCTTCCCAAGGCATTCCAGCTGGCTATTAGTCCTTCTTGGGCTTCTGGCTAAACATACAGTTCATTTTAAAGCCCTGCCTCAGTTTTGTGAGAGCAGGTGTGAGTTTTAATCCACAATGCTGAAGCACTTGCCCTTAACAGGACAGTCAATCATTAGACCTTTATCTTACTTTAAGTCATCCACAGCATCTTCAAACAAACATGGCTATAATAGTTCTTATGGTCCTACAGATTTCTTTTTCAAGGTAGAAGAGTGAAAACATCTCTAAATAACACCAGCTTTCTTCTGCTCCTTCTGGCTGCACCTCTGTGCTGAAAATTAATACATATTTTCAACATATCACTTGAGGAATTTGGGTGCACTATGCTAAAATGGTTTAGGAAACTGCCAAGTCTGACCATCTTTATACTTTAAAACTCTACAAAGCACMCTTACTGGCAGCAGCAGGCAAATGGCCAGCCCTTACACCTCAGCCATCATTTTAGCTGAGCACAAACCTTTGTGAGTCTTTTGCACCGCTATCATAAACCAGCTGCGACTAGCACACAAGAGCACACAGCTGATGATACATTCTTACCCATGTCCAGCRTRGAGTGAGTGACTTGGAGAYGTATCAAGTCTCTCTGAGGGYGYCTGCACCTCACAGAACGGCTTCGGCTTCGTAAGAGCGAGACCRCTTCTCCAGRCACGCATTGYAACAGAAAAGGTTTGAATAAAAAGATAAAATAACAAACAGTWTAAAGCAAATAAAAATAAGCCATGCACAAGTGCAAGGGAGACCCYACCACTAYGTAAAGCACCCAAACAAAGCCACGAGGAGCTTYGTGCAGCCTATTAAGTACCTAATGKTTGGGAGGGTATCCTYGGCAAGCTGCCCAATAGAGAATGGCTACMTAGCTGAAWGACAGGTAAAGAGACCTATCCATGCCTCTGTCCTGGCATWAACCCAATGCCAAGAGTGCAGAGAACTTTCTAGGGCTTTTCCTTTTAAGTCTTATGGTAAAACTAAAACATATYTTCCCTGTACAGAAAATATCTGCCTGGTCTCAAACTGCATCACTACAAGCTGATGGAGGTTTGTGAACGTGATCTGGCCTGACTAAAGTCTCCTCAGCTAGGAAAGGTGGGTCTGAGAAGCTGCTGCTGCTAGTACTCTTTAACAGGTTATGGCTTTCTTCCCACCCTGGTGGCTCACTCTCCCTGGGTGACAGGGACGGGTAGGCAGCCTCCTCCCGGTGCCAGTGCCTCCTGCCCAGGGCCAAGCCCCGTCTGCAAGGCAGGGCTGGTTTAGGAAAATGCCCCCGCCTCCCCAGTGAACTGCTTCACTTCTGAGTTTCTGTTTGCTGAAGCAGTTCAYCTCTGCCTAATGCCTCCTGCTCCCCTCAGCCTCTAAACAGAGATAGTGCCCCAGATAATTAAAAATAAAATCGAAAAATGACACACCTAACCAATTAATCACCTATGTTTGCAATCAAAATGCAATGTGATTTCAAACACCTAAGCCTGCCTTCACAACCCTGTGTTACCTCTGTCCCTGTCGAGCCACCTGCTAATGCCACCAGAGACTGCTGGCYACAGACCAGCCACTGTGGATAGGCTGCCAGACAGCAGCTGAGTCAAGAAATCATGCTTTGGGAGGCCTGGGAACCTGGAGAGGAAGCCAAAAAGGTTTTCTGTCTGCTCARTGCCTGGATAAGTCCTGCAATAAAGTCCACAGAGTGATGATCTACCTCCAAAACTGTCAGCCTGGCTCCTGCTCCCAAGAGACCTGCAAATGTGCTGAGGCTGCACTCACTCTCACTAGCTATGGCATTAAGGAATAYGATATTCAGCAGTAGCAATCCCAGTGGAGACCCCAGGGTCTGACAGGGTCTGGCATAGTTCCATATGCTGCTGCTAGTGCTCYTTTACCTTTCCGGGTCATGGCTTTCTTCTTCATGCTGAAGTTTACCTTGCCAAAAAAAGGAATTTCACACTTTCAAAAGTTTCTCTCTTCCTGAAGTGAATWAGCCTTTTCCCAGGAAGGCCACTGAATGGTTCCTGAGAGTCAGCCACGGGCTRAAGTAAGGAGTGTCTTCAATGAAGCATATTTCTCTGTGCAAGTGTACTTCTTCAAGTAGCATTGAGCCCACTGTTWGCTTTTGCCAGATTGAATCTGCCCTGACAGTACCATGACCAGCCACAGGCCTCTGGTTATCCCTACAGAGTGGTGTTTGGATTCAAAGGATCTGTGCTCTGCAGCCCCCATGCCCTTTGCCCTGGAAAGGACACCACTTTTTCAATCTGTGGCCTGTCACRACTGCTTGGCAGAGCCAAGTACCTCCAGCCCTTTTCCTCTTTGACCMTGGGTCTGCAGGGGGCTCTCCCAGCCCCTTGGCTGCAAAGAAAGGCASTGAATGCATCAGCATGGTCACTCCAGTGGAGCTCAGGTACCAGCAACCTTTATTTGGCACATTGTCCTTAGCTAAGGCAGTCCTTGCCCCTGCCACCCATTCCTGGCAGCTTTCCTGTTGGAAAGGATGAATGCTGTGACAACAGTCTCTGCCGGGCTGCTTGGAGCTTCTTGGCAGAGCTGGCAGTCTCTGGGCCTTCTCCTCAGTGTTCCAACAGACTCGTCTGCACACCCTTGCTAAAGGAAACAGAAAAAAGGGCCTCAGTTCTGTGGCTGGGCAGGAGAGCTCCCTGGCGGTGCTGCCAAGGGCATCCTGCTGCTCTAGAGGGCCTGTTGCGGGCCCTTGTTCCACCTAACTTACTCTTCCAGTATTTTYCTCAAGAACTGAAGCTCTTCCTGCTGCTCTGAGGCACTCTGCCTTGCCCTGCTTCGCCCCCTCTCCTTCAGCTTCTTGGCGTAGGCCTTTCTCAAGAGGTGGGAAGGGCGATAGGGATCCTCAAACACGTAGGGACAGGAGGTCTGCAATGGCAGAGGACAGTCTCCTAAAGCATTGCTGCCAGCAGCTGAGACTCCTCTCAGAGCTTCAGCAAAAGCCTGTGCCTTGCTCAGGCCTGGCTTAGTGCTCACAAGGCTGTGGTGCTGCTCCCTCACAGAGAGGGCACAATGCAAATAGCCCATGCCACAGCCAGCATCACTCTTCAGCCTGGGCCCTCAGGGATGTGCAGGGCAGTGGGCAAGCAGAAGACTCCTGTCAGACCCCCAGCCATGGCACTACTGCTGTGCTAGGACACCTTCCCTGCTCCACAGCCACTGAGCAGAAAGGCAAAACATGCTGTTCCTGGGGGCTGCACGGTGCATGCCATACCTGTCCGTGCTGAGTGATCCCTCGATTGCCAAAGTATTTGCGCCACACTTCTGCTTCCACCTCATGCCGCTTGGAYGCCAGGAGCAGCTGGAGCTCCCTTTCTTCCTTCTCATTGTAGAGAGGGTGCATTCCCTGAAGGCCAKACACAGACCACACGTGCAGTGTTAGCCACCTTGAGTTTGGGCAGGGCAGGAGGGCTGGGACCATGTGCAGCTCCCTCTGCCTCTCCTGCCCTGGCTCAGAGCCCAAGCTGTGACATAGGGCTGGCCAAACCCTAGGATGTACCTACCACTTCTGAGGGTMGGCGAGTACTTGCAGAGACTTTTAACCCCTGCTGAACTGGAGATGTGGGGTGCTTCAGCATCATCTGTGTCTTCTCCTCGATTATGGGAAAATGCCTAAAAAAGACAGACAGCAGTCTGAGCTTGTGGGAGCCAAGTGTGAACTTTTATCTGTGGGATTGCAGCCTCTCCTCTGGCACCACCCAGCAGTTCAGTAGGAGGACCACGTGTCCAGCAGGACAGTGCCTCCAGGGCTGTTTGGCATCAGCACAAGCACCCCAGACAAGGGAAGCATCACCCACTGTCACAAGTGATAATGAGGGTGATACTGAGGGCATGCCCTCAGCCACACCGCTCCTCTACAAGGCTCACCCATCCTGGCCAGCTTCCTTGTCTCTAGCGTGATCAACTTCCATTGACTGCTGACTGGCCTGAGAAATYCTCCGCCGGGCCAGGAACACTGGATCCAGCACACTTACTGCAAGCAGGAGGCAAGAGGAGAGCACACAGTCTYTGAGATCATGTGGGACAGCATGGGTAGCAGAGCTGTGCAGTCATGCTACACAAGGCTCACTGACAAGCCTTGCCACCCCTAGGAGGCAAGGATTCTACAGTTCTAGGCAGGCCCTTTTCTTTTGTCCAAACTGGAGCCACACCTGAGCTGAATTGCCACCAAGCCACCCACCACCCAGGGGCATGGTTTTTCTCATCTCCCTCTTATACCATGCCAGCAGAAGGGACACRCCAGTGGGATGAACTGGGAGGTACYGAGGAATCCCAGGGGCCCACTGTGGAAACTGGGTCATAGGGGCTCCCCACAGCTCAAAGCTTCATCCAGAATCGATTCCCCCATAGTGACCCAAGACCTCTTGCCCTCATGAGGGCAAGAGCACACACACTCCCTGCTAGCACTCATCTGGGACATACCTCTGCGGCTACCCCCACCCCAAGGTGCCGACTCTCTTCTGGGCTTCAGGGAAATCATCAGGGCCGATGGCTGGTGAGGGGTCTGAGCTACAAGACTGGAAACAAGAAGGCACCAGCTAAGGCTAAAGGCTAAAGCTTGGGCAACAGGCTCACTTATAAGCTGCTGGCACACATCTTTGGGAGGCACTGCCTAGTCCCTGGGGGACAGAATGCTCATGCCATCCTTGCTGCTGGCACAGATCCTCTCGCCTCTCTCGAGGCACATTGAAAGCAGAATGGCCACTTCATCTGCAATCTCCAAAGCCAGGGAGGAGTGAGCAGTGGAGAGTGAAGCTCTCCTGTGAAGTTGCTGCTCTTGTCCAAGTTTGGCTGGGAAGGAGCCTCAGCAGGAGGGTACTCCCAAAAAAGTGGCTGAGCTCAATGAGCTGAGGGCTGTTGCAGCCACCCTGCTCACCTTGGCAGTAAGACAACCTCATCCTGACTGACCCGACTATAATCGTTTTGGCCTGGAAATGCAACAATGCTCATCATGTTGGGGTCCTGGAAGGAAACAGCAGTACGTCAGCAAAAATCCAGAACATGTGCTGGTTGCTCAGAATGGCAGCAAATCACCTTGGTGCTCAAAGACACAAAGAGTGCTTCTCAGAAAGCCTCACACACCTTCTCCTTTGATGTCATTAGCYCCTCCCTCAGGAATACCTCTCCCTCAGGGGYAGAGGCATTCCTGAGACTCAGACTAGCTCATTGGGAGTGTGCCTAGGCAGGGTGGTGAGGCAGGTGACAACAGTCCAGACAAGGCAGCTGGAAAGTTTTGGCAGCACATTGCCACAAAGCCATGAGGAAGMATCCCACTGAAATTACAAGCTCACCTCGAGAAGGGCTTTCAGCATGTTTCCTGTTGTATCCAGCTCCAGCAGGCAGCCATCGAAGAAGGTCATGCTGACCACTTTTGTTCGCACAGCAAGGATACCGATGCCCCTGAATGAGAATTCCACCTCTTTGTTGTCTCGGAGGGCCCCAGCGAAGCAAAGCAGGGTCTCCTGTACACACTGCTCCAAAATTTCATGGCGAAAGTGGGTGGTTGCAGCGATCTCYTGAAAGTCTGGCTGAACAACAGGCATCTCATCTAGCAAACAAGCACAAAGCAACAGTGTCTCAYCACAGTAGTTCAGCCAACTGAGAAACTAGAGATCATCTAGTTTCCAGCTCTCAGGCAGCACTGCCCCCCTTTCAGCTTCATCCACATCTCTAGAATGGACACAGTGGACAGGAAAGGCCAAGCAAAGCCTTTGCCTCCTGGTGTGAGCAACCAGCTGGAGCATGGAGGAGCTCAGCAGATGAGGGGCTGGCCCCTCAGGCAGGAGCAAGGTGCTGGGCTACCACATCTGTGCCCACACTCAGCACTTTGCAGGCTGGAAGAGTCTTTGCTATTTTAGAGGTGCTAGCACTAAGCCAAAATGCAAGGACTGTGTAAGGAAAGGATCTCATTTTCTTACCAGGAATTTTGGTTTCATTACTCTCAAGGTTGTAAAACATCTTCAGAGCCTTGTTCAGAATGAACATAGGTCTCTCAACAGGCAAAACCTTGCCCTCTGCCACAYTGGCAAGCGCTGGGACAACAGCAAAACTCCCAAYTCCAATATCCACTGCCTGAAAACASAAGCAAGAAGTAGTGTTGGCAGGGCTGCCCAAAGGTAAGGAGGCTGCCAGATGACTTGCATGACTGTGGGGATGGCACTGGGCTCCAGAGCCCCAGAGGGGCAGGATGAGGCACATGCAGGAGGCAAGACTCACCTTCTTCTGCAAGAGCTGTCTGTAGATGTGCCGAGACATTGCAGACCAGACTTTGCAGATYTCTGTAAAGCAAATGAAAGCCATACCATGCCCTGAAGTCAGCACAGGCCACCATCCCCCATGCCCCTACCCAYGCAGGTGACAGTGGAGTGCTCTCAAGCTCCCCCTTGCCATGAATAAGCACTSTCACTGACTGGGGCTGCCTAGATGTGCTCTTGACTGCCCCCAAGCTCAAAGCYTGCCCTATGTCCAAGAAAGGTCTGGAGAGGAAAGGCAGGCTGTAGTTTTGCAAAGGTGATTTTCACTTTCAGACACTGCCAATGCCTGGAGGCCYGTGCTACTGTAGATTCCCAGAAGGGGCTAAATGTGTATGTCTAACACACCCACAGCCGGGTGGCTGCAGAGCTGACCAAGGGTCGCTGGCAGTAACAGACAATGACTGTGGGTAATAACCAAGGGTTGTTGGTATTAACACCCTGTGGGAAAGGACAAAAGGGGGCTGGAGAAGAGGGCCATGTGGAAGCAGAGCAACATTTTCTGGGACAAACATCCTTGTCCAAGATCCTGGAGATAAGCACAACACAGTACAGCACAAGAGCAGGAATGAGGCCAAGAATTGCGCATGGACTGTAGGGGGAATCAAGACCAGCAAAGACCACCCCCAAGCCCTCTGACCCATTTCCCAAAAGGTGTGAARGAACAGACTGCACATGGTAACTAATTTGTGTAGAAAGCAAGACACATCTATGAAAAGGTACCCGTACTAAGCCTGGTCAGAGCCCCCAGGACCTTGGACTTATATCCATGTGCTTATATAGCAGTAAGTCAGGGACTAACACAAAAATTTCCATGCAAACTGTATAATTTTTTTTAATAAAACTTGGTGAGATTTTGTGGACCCTCTGATTTTTGTTCTCCCCTGCTGTTGCCTGATATCATAAGAGAAACACCTTTGCAACACTGTTAAAATAGTAAAATAAAWAGCAGGCCTTTATTTGGAAGCTTCTAGGTATGCCAGTGGTCATGGACACACCTGGCATCAGATTTCTACAATTTTATAAGTTTAACARTTTATCATATCTAACAAACTTTGGCCACTTAGAAGAGCAGTTGATTAGGTAATTTTTCCTCGGATACTGCCCYAYTGRAGTTGGTCCAGGGCTTCTTGTTGTGTCTTCTTGGATTCTRTTTGGAAAACAAAATTTATTTCTGGGTTCTCTTTATGAAAATAAGACTCAACATATTTCAGGAATCTGTTATATGGTYAATTTATTACTCTAAAACCTAAGAGAAAGGGTAGGAAAAATACTGGGAGCTATATAACTATGAAATAGTAATCTATAGACCTATGAATATATGAAAAATATATAAAAAACAAGTGATCTTTAGACATCACTACTACCACAAGCATCTATGAATCTTTGGTGCTCCCTTCTCCTTAAGGATGGGACATCACAGCTACCAAAGGCACCTTCCAGCCTCAAGGTRCAACAAAGCAGGGCTCTGCTTGCAGCAGTCTGTACCCTCCAGAAGGGTCCCACTTATGGCCCCAGCCTCAGGCTTTCCACAGCTGGTGTCCATGTAATCCTGGCACTGACAGTGCTCCTGCAAGGCACCCCTGGGGCCTTACCCACAGTGCTGAGCTCCCTGAGGGTTGAGAGCTCCCCGGGCTCCACAGCATTATAGAGCAGGTACTTCTGCATCTCTGCCCTGCTGCWCTGCAACASKTGGGGAAGAGGTGCTTTTCCTGCTACAAAACCCTTCTGCTCCTCTCCTCCCCCTCARCGCTTCTCAAGCGGTGTCTCCAATGCTCTGCCACAGCCTCCTTTCACCTCCTGGCGGCAGGACAGCTCCTGAAGGGCAGAGAGCTGGTGACAGCAGTCTCAGSGTCACCCAGGCCTCTCTAGAGACAGTGGTCCGGGGACACTGGAGCAGGAGCTGTTGCTGTGGGTGTCCCACTGTGACATCATGCCATGGGACACAGGCCTGCATGGAACCTGCCACTACCCAGCCTCACCCACATYTGGCTTCAGCATTAGCAGGGCAGCCCCACTGGGCACCCCAGGCTGCTTCACTGATGGTCCTGCCTGCACATCTCAACTCATCCTCCCTAGCTGGCCACACAGAAACTCCTGGAACCTGGGGTGCAATGTGCAWTAATGCTGAAAGGCTTTGAGCACTCAGAATAGGGCTGGAGAGATCCACCTCAGATCACAAGAGAAACTAATCCCGCTCAAAGGACAACATTAATCCCCTCCTATTTCCTAGGGCCTCTTTCACTACACCAGGATCCACAAAGGACTGGTGTGAGTGCCCCTGTTSTAAGTGGCTAGAATTTGATCTTACTTTTCTTGTGTAAGCTCCTCCCCTTCAATACCCTATAAGACCCCATGACCCTGCCCCTGCCCCCTCTCTCCGTCCTCATCTCCCTCCCTGGCCCGRGGGGAAAACAAATGGATTCTCGAGCTTAACAAATGGAGACCCGTTCTGGTGTGTTCCCCTATGGGTAATTTGTAATCTCCCTGGAAAACGACGGACAGTGCATCAGCCACATGCTGGTATAGACTGCAGCTGCACATAGGCTGCTGCAAAGACACTGTGGGCCTTGCAGCTGCATCCTCCAATGAAATCACCCTCCTCGGTGACTGGCATGGGCATGACTATTGCCTTTCCAAATTTCCCACCGAATTTGCAGCAATTCTTTGCACCTGGGTATATGCATGCCAGTTARCCATCCCAGACAGAGACAGATATCCATATACAGGTGATATAGGAAGTCACCTTCTCTGAGAAGGGATTTTGTTTGGCCATCAGCTTGTCATTTTCTCCTACTCAATCTAGTGACATTACCCCAACTCACTGTTCAGGTAAACAAGGCTGAAACAACTTTGTAAACAAGGTAAACAGCTGAAACTCTGGTGGACCATTTTCACTTAGCCATAAGACAGGCTATGTGAAACATTTGTCCCCACATTGCTTCCCATGTGAAAGCTGAGTGGCAGGCTCCTTCATGGCTCAGGTGATTGCCCACCCACTGGTTCTGCTGCAACACTGGCCAGACACAAAAATAAATGAAAACCCATGTGCAGGTATGTATAACGCAGCCACTGAGTATGGTGTATCAGGTTTGAAGGAACATGGACATGTTGGCTGTTGTTGTCATGAGCTGATGGCTGCTCCAGATTTATTTTTTTAATATAGGCAAACTAAGCTTAACTTCAGGTTCTTTATTTTTAAACTTTGAACAGTTCCTTTATTTAAAATACTGTTCATGAAAACTTCTCAAGTTTCCATAATACCTTGAGGGTGCCTTCTCACAAACATTTCTTATACTTTCCAYAAAGCTGTTATTTATGGCCTTTTTAAACAACTACCCATTGGACAGATTTTGAATTTACCAAGACAATCTCTGTGAGTAAATGTTATTCATGTACTTTAGTGGTTTTCAAGTCAGGCAATTAACTTACAAATATTTGCAGGCTCCTTTTTAATTTTTTTTTTCACAACATAGTCAGGCACAGTATTWATATCCAGTACCAAGTCTAATAAAATTTCCATTGCCTTCTGAGGTTAATAATGAACACAGCAGGGACAAATCAGTATCACTGTATTAACTACCATTAAACAAGGTATCTAAGCATTAGCATCATAGCAAATGAAAGGTTGGTGTATAGAAAAATTTGTCTATTTATATCATTCAAATKCTAACTTTAACATTAACATTAAACCCTGGATTTTGAAATTAGCAACATGCAAACACATTGTGCATGTGTCAATTAAACTGAACTCCACTATTTCACATAACTGCAGGAACTATGAAAACCAGAGCTAAACTTCGTGTCAGTCAGTTTCCAACAGGTATTTTAGATTTTTTTYCATTWATGAAAATAATTGTCTGAATCAATTGATTTTAAGGATGACATTTTCTGAAGAATTTGATCCGACAGCATATATCCATGTAATTAAAATACTTAGAGTCATCAAATCTGAGGCATGTACTATGTCTGGTCTAGCAGAAGTCTGTGGTAGAGGACTCAAGGCCTATTCCCCACTGGCTAACCTAGAGCACTTGATTTAAGTGTTCCTGTGGACAAGTAGGTTCCATATAACCTGTCAAGCCAGCAAAGAGAGGAGAACACCATGTAAGTCTGAAGTCACCTCTGTACATAATAAAATGATGGCACAGTCACATTTGGAAAGCTGGAAGGAAAAAGAAAATGCCTTAGAAGGACATCAGGAAAACAGAAGGGGAGAGAAGAGAAAAGGGATGGCAGCTCCCCACATGCTCAGAGCAGTGAACTCACCTGAGCACTCCATAATCCCCTCTGAATTATGCTGGGAGAAAAGAAAAAGGCCATTGTTAATGCCTCTTGCAGTCTTCTCCCACTATGAACTCTGGATATAAATAAAATCATAAGACCATAGGTTGCACACAACCCAAACTTAGACAATGCCTGTGCAAGTGTTTTCCCTACACCCTTTTCTGTTAAAATATTAATGATGGGAGGAGAGGCTCCATRTGAGCACTGATTAACTTCAAAATGCACTAGTCTGCATGGTTCTGGTATGAGAAATTTCATTTATAGATGACCCCTACTTGGGAAGACCCGCTACCTGTTCATACTGCTGCAACAGACTGCATTCACTCTGGTTTAAAAGAGTAATCCTGCTGTTCCTAATGTGAACCACACACTGACACCATAATTTACATTAGTTRGCATTTATTAGAAGTTTGGGCTAATAAGTCTATGGACTTAGAATGTGTGGCCTCTTAAGGCAGGCCTCTTCAGAAAAAGCAGGTAGCAGAGCAGAGAAATACAATTAGACTTTGCTTGCAGCTTCATAATATGCATGTTTTACAGATTGGAAGTACAGGTGAAACACACAGAGCAATAAAATAAAAGTTCCAGGGATTAAATCTAGATCATCCCATATGCTAAACATATTTTAACATAAACAATTAAAATGAAATAGTTTCATAAGAATCCAAATTCATCTTCTCACACAAATGAGAACAAAATTAATTTTAAATGCCTCAGAAGCAAAATTTCTCCTCATTCAGACTCAAACAGGGCTGGGGRCCTCTTGAACAAAGGCACTTACAGTGCATACCTGCAAGTATCTGGAAGCACTTGCATTTCTCWTTTCCATCTTTATTTTTGCTCCTTCTTCCTCAAAGTAGTTAAAATCTTCCTTTTGTTGGAGGGCCTGTGGGGAATTCTGAGAGACAGGGGAGTTCTGAGAGACTGTAAGGTCCTGAGGTGAACCAGCTTCCCCTGGGTCCTTGGCCTTCCTCAAGGYACTCCTGTGCTGGTAAACCTTTCTTTGTTTCACTGCTGGCACATGGAAATGCTGTTTCCATTACACAAAAGACTGAATCCMGCCTCTGTCCAAGGGCTGACTCACTCCACTCACTTCCACCCTGACTGACCTAGCCCCATTTCTTCTGCAAGAGTCAAGCTGCACTTTAGGTAAGTGCAGCTAAATTGGGAGATGATAACTCTATTTCTGCATGTCCACTCAATTAATCTGTTCCTGGACTGTCAGTGATAATAATTCTCTAAGAATTACCGATTAAGTCATACACTTAAAATTATTTCCTAAAGCCTCCTATTGTCATCTGAGAACTTTGATGTTGACTCTTGCCATTACAGATCATTACTGTTCAGCATCATCACATCCAAAATATGGATTTTGGTTTTGCTTGTTCATTCACAGGACTATAAATGTAGCAAAGGAATAACTGCTTCATATTCTACATCTTATTTGCTAGAACTTTCCTTACCTGAGACTTTTGCAAACTTCTATTTCTTTATTATTTTATAGCATTTTCTGCAGTTTTTCCTCCTCATCCTTATTACTACTGAAACTATTCGTTGTCTTTCCATTTTGTAAAAAGCCTGAAATTTCCTCTCTCTCATCAGACTGTTTAAGGGCTTTCACTTCTGGTTTGYATCAGATGGGCTAAAGCTCTTGTTTTCTGTTTTGCTAAATCCTAATGAAACTTCTGGCCACACACAAATGATGCCTATTACCTCTGTGGAAGCTTTTTCTTTTGACTAGTCTAGAAATACTCATTTTCCTATATATTTTGTACTAMAGGAAATTGTCTTTACAGATGAGAAGCTTTGCTCTTCAAACACCTAATCAGTGAATACCATGCAGAGATGTAATTTGCTTTCATACAGCCCTCCCAGCATCAATCCAGATGARTTTTCTGCTGTCTACCAATCAGAAGACTATTTAAGACCATTTGACCAAGATAGGACATACATATTCAGATTAGTTAATAAGTAAATGAATAGACAAAATTGAAAAAAAACCAAAAAAAACCCCCAAAAAAAACCCCCACAAGCCAAGAGGAAAATTAATCCTGATGTAAAGCCTGCTAGTTAAACTATATTCTTGCTATATAGCCACCATAGGCCAACCCCTGCAGTTTCCAGATGTTTATTATAGGATATGCCTGGACAAATCTTTATAAAAGCTCTTTGACACAAAGACATTAAACTTTAAGTACCTAAACACAATTGCAAACCTTTAAAAAGGGACTTACTTTAACTTTTTATATACAATTCAGCTGGAAGGGGAACAGAATGACAATGAAGTAAAACAATACTTACAGACAAGCACTTAGTAAATCTCCACCTTCTCCTTCAGGCACAAAAGAGAATTCCACCAGCACTATTTACACAACAGTCCTATTAAGCATAACATTTTCTAAAAGATTAAGGGTCTGATCAAAAGAACACTGAAATCACTGGAAATCTTGCTATTTTACTTGAACAACTTTGGATCTGGTCCATACTGACTCCATAAGAGTAACTGCTTATAAGAACTCAGATTAAATCTGGAGGAAAATAACTCTGGTTATAACCTCCATAAAAATACAATAAAAAGGAACACATGCTTGCTTTCTATTTACTTTACCTTCCATATRTTTTTTAAAAGGACATTTCCAGCATTTTGCTCCACAATATAATCAAATTAATTTGGTTTGAGGAAGTGAAATGAAGACAAAACAAGGCATAGAAGTTGTTTCCAATTCTGCAATTTATCATTACTCACMGTGAAAATAACTACTATTTTATCCCTCAGCTTCATGCTGAAACAAAAATTATTTGCCAAAAATTGTGGTGAGAATGGAACATACCTTTTCTTTCCACAGAAAGCTCTCTGTATTGTCAGTTCCAGAGTCCTGGTTCTGCATTTTGTCCATGTCCCAATTACCTTTTCATCATCATTTCACATGTTTACAAAATGCAAGATCAGACTTCTGTAACTGAGAGTTTTACTCCCACTTCTACACATGTGTGTTCATGTACCTATACYGYAGACCAAGGCCAAAAATGAATATATCATCAAACATTAAAAACAAGAAACATRATTCCAGAACATTTTAACTAAAATGTATGCTGGTTGGATCCTGATCATTCACCATTTCAGGCAAGGCTCCTATTGTTTTGCTGAGARTGACTGAGAAAATTCTTTTATTTTTGTCCCTGTATGAGAAAAATGAAAAACAAAACCCAAAAATGATCAAAGAACTGTTGTCAACTGGCTGACAAACACACACAGATTTGTAGGACAAATGAAGCCATGGCTACAAGCAGGAGCTCATCATATCCCCGCCCCMAAAAAAAACCCCAAAAAAACCAAAAAAAMCAAACTGAGTCAAAAACTCCAGTGATTTAAGTGGGACTAGAAGAGATGCCAAATTCATAATTCTTTTATAGCCAAAAAGGTTAAATCACTTTATAATTTTTTTACCACTTTCACAAACTGAAAGCTATTACTGCCTAATGCCAYACTTGGCAACCAAATGGCAACCAAAGAAACCCCTATTCTATTTTCTTGAGTATTTCAATAAATTTATGCTAGGCTTTTTAGATTGCTAAGATATGATTAGTGTCTTCTATACATGGATAGATAGAACATAGACATGCTAGCTCATGACCCAGCAGWAACAAACTGACCAAGCTGCATCAGGTTTCAGATTATCAGACAGTCCCAGTCCTAGCAGATTAGACAAATGAAGCAAYATGGAACATCTGCTGACTTCTTCCACCTCAGGATAGATGGGCAGCTATGACCCAGCATACAGGGGATGAGCAGTGCAACTGCCACTACAAAATTAACTTCTCTCTGCATTCGGAAGACATTTGAAGAAGCCAAATSTGTTTATACCAGGCTGCATTTTGGCATGGCCACAGCAATTTTGATGCAGCACTACAARCTCTAGCACTGCATTTTTCATACTGCCAAACCACACCAAATTACTACAACAATCTCCCAAACTTCTGCTGTTAGGATGCACAAAGCACACATTTCTGCTTCTACCTCATTTCAGTAGGGAGGCTTAAAGAGAAACCTTCTCAGAGTAGGCTCAGGTGCAATAATGAAGTCCAATTCCTGTGAGGAATCTTTTTTCTTATGGCCCTAATTCACCTTTTTCATAGGGGAGAAATATTATGCCCATTATACACATAYAATGACTGAGGCAGTTCTTCCAAGTCCTACCACCACTGGCAAAGCAAGAGCACAATCCTGTCTTCTAACATTGGTACTACATCAAACGACAATTTCTGCCATTCCCTAAAAGTGCATAAGCTCTGGAAACTATTTTATTACAGCAATCACCTCTAGAAATTTGCAGTATCACTTTATTACCCAGAAAGCTCATTTTGGCAGAAAAAAAACCCCACCAAACACTTACATACATTTTTTTCCTAGCCCCATTTTTTGTGATTTCTCAGATTAGAGTGCCAATCAAGTATTATTCTCCTTCTTCCCACTGAGACTACAACACAAGGTGGTTATTTATTGCCTGCCGAAAATTCTAAAAAGGGGCATTCAAATTTACAGTTTTATCTATTTTATCTATTTAGTTCTGTAGATAAAGGACTTCTGATGATGCTATAATTTTCTGAATTGTGGTCAAGGATTTTCAGTTAATATCCTTCAATACTATCCTGTAAGCCCATATAGCTACATTGTTAAATCAATGTATACAATTATTATTTGGATTTTCTATCYTGGCTTGCAMTAAGAACTGCATTTCTGAAGCTATKTATCAGCCATAAAGGCTATTTCTTCCTTCCTAATTGTGCTTTTGTTCCTTTCTGTGCTGAACAAAATACAGAAAAGGGTCAAATGTCTATATACTTTCTTTCCAGCAAATTGAGTATTATAACCTCATTTCCTGGTCAGCTCYAGAGTCTTGGAAACTAGGGGACACAAGAGCTCCCCAGATCCCTACTGCCCAGCATTGCAGCAGCAAGGGAGAGCTGCAGGCAACTTCCTAATACATCCAGGAGAAGCTTTTCCAGTTGAATCCAGCAGTAGAGCACAACCAGTAAAAGCAGTATGTTCTAAAATATTCCCACTCTACTCTTGACACTGCTTTTTACAGGAAGCAATGATCTTCTTTCACCAAGTTTCCCCCAATTACAGGGAAATCTATGAGAAGGGCTGAAAACCAGCAAACTCGCAAATGCTTTTCAGAGCTAAAAAAATCCAAGCCTTCCTCCAACATTTCTGACATCTTCCCACTCTAACCTAAATCACATTTACATGGCTCATTCTTCTATTTAACACTTCCCACAACTCGAGTCCTTCCTGTCTTCACTTCCTTTTCCCTCCCTTTCCTGCAAACCTCTTTACTTTCGTGCTTAGCTCACRCAGAGTTTTCACAGCGCCCATGGGATATTTTTTCCCTACTGATCACTCCTTTAAGTCAGCTCTCTGCCTTCTGGAGACAGACACTTCTCTTGCGATCGCACAGCAGCGCAGATCGCTCTGGGACAGCACACTGCACCGCCACCTTTATTTGTAATAAGCACAGCTCCTCTTTTTGCGTRGACATTGCACGCTTGTTTGCAATCCAGCTGCTGCCTCCCACAGCTGCAGGATTTGCCGGACCATTCCTTCTTAAGCAGCAGCTGCTGCAGCTCGCRGCTTTCCGTGAGTGCAGGAGGCTGCTCTTGGGGAAATGATGCTCTCTCCCCGCGGCAGCCGTGCCCTGGCACTGTGGGGGAGCTGCCACGTTACAGCTCCGTGCTGAGCAGGGTGACCCTTCCAGTCATGGCGGTAACATTTTGCTGTCTCGAGTGGCTGAGCTGATCAGCCATTCCCGAGAGCTTAGAAGCGCACTGAATTAAAAGACTCTCGCTAGAGGGAGGATCGGGTTTGCGCTGGCCATTGCTCTTGCTGAACTTGGTTGCAGCTGCATTGCCCTCTCCCCCACTTGCACATCTTGCAGAACGATCATTTCTCTCCAAGCTCAACATAAGGTTCAGGTAATTACATGTAAGCATATGCGTTTGATTGTATATGATTGTGTTACTTCAAAAAGATTTGCATAGTAAAGCCTGCAGAATGAGAAAACACCAGCATTAAAGGAAGCAGGTGTGATTCAGCAGCTTGTTGTGGGCAGTCACATGTGGCTGCAGACTTCAGAGCATATTGTGCCAACCCTCCACTTCCTCTAAAATCATAATCACCTCTGGAGCTTTTCTCACCACACCCAAGTGCTTCCCAAGTATTCATCCATTCACGACAAAATTCATTTGGCAACACTGTTACAGCCTTTCTTAAAAACCAAGGAACTGGGACATACGTTACACGTGRACACACAGTAGCACAGGGTATTCAACATCCTTAGATGTAAGGATCTTTCCTTCCTTCTGATACTGTAACAGAAGCCAAAGTTTCGCAGGTATGAACCAGCTCTGATTCAGCATCAGCACCACTGCTCACGGTGTGCACTGATTGAACAACAGAAGACTTCTTGGGAAATACCTTSTCCCCGAATAAAAGCTGGGTACCCTTTGAGTGCCTCATTCCCATGCACAAACTGCAGGRCTGACAGGCAGCAGAGAGGGATCCTTTAGTAACTGATCACCATGATTTACAGGCTCACTGAAAGCAACAACATCAGGAGCTTTGAAATCCAACATTTCCTAAGTTTGCTTATGCAACTTGCATACTTTGCTAATCATGTTTCCAACGTTTTGCTGAGTGAGGTGTATTGTCCCTGTGCCCTGGAGCTGTGAGATCCTGCTGAGCAGAGCAACCTTGCAGCTCCGYGAGGCAGCAGCAGCCAGGCTGGCTCAGCCTCTGGAGATCCCACTGCTGCACCGACTTCTGGTGAGGGAGACAATCTTCTGGTTTGATTTTTAATTGAAAAACTGTAATTGTAGCAACACGAGGCCCCAACTTGCATAATGAATAGAGTGTGGACCACTGAAATCTATAGCACAGACTACTCCTACTTCCCCTAATTAAGTAACAGCTCACAGTTAGGAGCTTTTCCACATGCATATGTAAAGACTGCTAATGAAAAGGGAAAGGAAACTAACTTTTGTTGTTGTTAGGCTGCAGGAACTTAGGAAGCTGCTGAAAAGTSTGGTAGGGTATTTAGCTTTGCAGTTATAGCTTGATTGGTTTTGTTTTTAAGTCTTAATGTTRGGGGTTTTGGTTTTTTGGGGTTTTTTATTTTTTTCTCTCTTACCATTTGTTTTGCTGCAGTTTTACTTTTATAGCCATTCCCCTCTCCTTTAGTAACTGTGAACACCTTTTTCTGCTATTCTGTGCTGTTCTATAGAGATGCTTTTTCTTTTCCACCTTCTCCTGCTTCCTTACCACCATTGAGAGTRGCAAGTGTATGGATAAGTGTGCAAATGCTTCAGATCTACATCCAGCTCTGCAGAACCCAGGAAATAATTATTCTGAGAAAAACTGTGTTCATCCTCCATGGCAATTGTGTAGAACATATGAACTTGCCCAGTTTCTGTCATGCAGTCCAGCCACTAAGCTGTGAGAGGAGGTGTCTAGCACAGATTTTTCAAGGACCAACTTATAAATTTCTGAGACTGTGAAAGTGTTTCAAGGAACAGTTTCTGTGGAAGAAGTTTTGAGGAATTATCCCTTTGGTGTATCTTTCTGAGAACAGCAACAAGTACTCCTGAGACCTCCATCTGCTGAAGTCACTATTCCAAAATGTGGAGGTGGTAAGATTTTGAATTGAATATTGCAATTTTTTTTTAGCATAGACAAAAAAAGAAAAAANAAAAAAAAAAAAAAAAAAAAAAAAAAAAGGTGATCATTGCCTCATAAGTGACTAAATTGCTTTCCAACTGGAGCTTCCTCAATACTGAAATTGAGGTAGGTAAGACTATGGAAGAGTTTTTCCTAGACAGATGCAATTTTAGGAGAAAAAGCAGGCACCTGAGCATACAATCTTGCCAAGGGAAGACTCAAAAAATACAGTCTTAAATATTGGTAGTGCAAGTAGCTCCACCTAGAATAGGTACAAAAATACAGATGTGTGCACTCTTCCTAAGTGACTACATAATTACAACATCTCTTTTGCCATCTTTTTCCYTTTCCTTCCTAGTTGGTGCTATTGTTATCTGCTGTATAGTTGGCACGATGACTCAGATGATAGAATTATGCTGGTAATTATATGTACAAAGAACACTCAGGCCCAAAAATGAAAATTCTTCTGGGCAAACAATCTAGAGTTTAGGGCTTTTTTGTATTTATTCTGTCAAGCACTAGAGTGTTATACCTTAAAAATAGAAGTTTTGTATTTGAACTACTGCTTTCAAGCTGAACCTCAAAACAAATTGTGCTTTAGTTCAAGGTTTGAACTTGCTGTTGAAAAGAAAATCAACAATGCAATTTTCTTTATCATGAGCAACTACATCTACCTATGACTTTGAGTGTATTATAAGAAGCTTAACAGAGTCTCAAACAACTGCAGTTTTCCACTGTAGTTTTGTCCTCATTTGCTCTGGTAATCATTCAAGCTTAGCAGCACTGGTTGAATTCAGATACAGGTCAACTGTATTTTGATGAAGTTCAAGGAAATGGGTGCAGCTGATTCAGCAATACCATAAAAAAAGAAAATTTKTAGAGAAAATAACTATGATGCCTCTCCTGATCAATGTGATCATATTTTGCTTTTCATCTGATTCAGTAAAAGGTTTCTATCTGTGGAGAATCTATCTTTCTGAAAATTCTAGCTAGATAAGTAATTTGCCTTGTTGAAAAGTCTTTTATTAAAAAATATCTTCATAATGTTATATATATATGTCACCTCTTTTCTGCCAGTAAACAGATAAAATCAGTATTTTTGACTGATTACTTTGAAAAAAGTAATTTTCATTTGTTTATAATGTAGCTGCAGCACAAAAATAAAAGYGGAGCTAAAAATTGTCAGATTTGTGACTAATTATCACATTAATAGTAATGGGGCATGAGACAAGCTTATAGGAATCAGGCCAAATGTTAGTGTAAAGCCATGCATACAGAAACAATTTCGATATGATCAGGACCTTGGCTGCTCTTATCTGGACACTGTAAAAGGCCTGACTGATRGAAAATGTTAGCTTAACTGTGGAAAAAAATAGTTTTTTTCTATTTATTTCGATRCAAACTTGAATCAACTAAAATCACAAGTCTTTGAAACAGGCTGGGATTATTTTCTCCTTTCTTTTTGTGAGAAACATTATGATAGACTCTGAAAGCTGGAGAAGGCAGGATAACAGCAGTAGACTGTACCAATCTACTGTTTCCCACTGAACAGCTTCTTGCTGCTTGAGYAGTCTCCCTGAAATGTGTATTGAATATTTGAGGGTGGGCAAAGAAAAGGAGGCAGAAGCTGGCCTTAAGAAACTCTTGTAGGATGCTTCCACTGTAATTCTGTTCTAGACTCCTGGCACCTACCTAGAGGCTGCATCATATCTGATCASTGGTGGAGTATAGAGCATATAATGAAATCATACTTGATCATCACTTATTAAAACAGCTGTCTAAGGTCATAAATATTAGTTGTTTCATCAACATGAGCACTCCCATAAGTGTGAAGGTGATGATTAATGTAATTTCTCTAGTTCTGCTTACATCTTCAACCTTGTGGCAGATGCTTGTCTCTGGGGTTGTTTAAAAGCCATCAGAAAATGTCTTAATCACTAGTGACCTCTGCAAGAACTTYGGTGGCTTCTACATTGATCTGACATACAGAATGCTCCTCAGGCAAACATGAAGACAGGCTCTTTTTTTATTGATTAGCCRAATTGTCTAGCCTTCCTGTTTTGTCTCCTTGTTGGCAATTAAGAGAGAAATCCATTGAGGGAGTGGTGGCAGTGAACCTTCCCCTCTGATACAAATAACCTTAATCGGACTTCTTAGTTAATTTGCAAAATTGTTCTGTATCGACTTCTCTTTGAAGAAGGATTTCATCCTATGGTCCCATCAGTAATACATACATATCTTCCTCTTAGGAAGCAGGCTTCTTCTAACCATTATATCTTCYTTTTCTTATTTACAGTCCTGATCCTTTCATTGATTTCAGTAATCTTTTCTGCACCATGAGCTGTCATTTTCTTGAGGAAGAACCTGGGTTGATTTTGTTTTGTTTCATTTTGTTTTGGGTTTTTTTTTTTTTAAAGCCAAGATAACTGATACTAAAACAAGGAATAACAATCTAAGACCTTTGAGGGACAGGGGAGGCCAGTTTTTGATGTGTTTTTAACATCCAGATACTGAAGAGGCCACAATGTTTCCCAGCCTGAAACGAAGACTGAACCTAAAAAAGAACCCAAAGATCACTTTGGTGACTCAACTAAACTCTGGGAATTAGCTTTTTACAGACTAAAATATGATTGCRCGGGTTAGGATAGCATTTGTTTATTCCAGAATACAGAATTTGGAGGTTTCCTTACTCATGTAACTCCTTTTGTGTCTGAGCAATGGAAAAACTATATTTAGCTAATGAGAAATGAAGCATTTCTTCACCTCTTCCCCAGTGATCACATATCTAACCCCTGACCCCAAATAAATGCATTAATCCTTTAACTCCGTCTTCCCCATCTTTGTTTTATATTGACTCATGGAAKGCCAGGACTTGCTTGTCCTTCCTAATGTGAAAATGGTATTTTAGACTTGGAACCATTTAGATAAATAATTGGGATTGTTCACAGCTTATGTCACTATGACTTCACTGCAACTGTGTGATGAAGGGCAAAATAACTTGGCTGGGGCAGAGGGGATGCCCTGGCCTTGGGGCACCAGCACAGGCTGGACCTGGGGCTGAGCACCCTCCAGCTCTGGCAGCTCTTCCCCCTTTTATGCACATGCATTCAGTTTTGTGTGTTGGTGATTCACTCTCCTACCGTGTATGAGTTAAATGCAAAAATTTTGTCTTTAAAATAATCCTTGAGAGTTGGTAAATGGAGGTGCCAGGGAAGCTCTGTGTGAGCAGAAGTACGATTTAGCATCTGTTCGCCGTGTTAGAAAGTGCCCCGTTGTGCTTGGGGTGCCAAGGAGGATTTTGGCAGGGGGGAAAGGTTTGACTCACCCAGGTGCCATCCCCRTCAGCACGGAGGATTTACAAAACTGGCATCCTCTCTTTCCATCTCCAAATCACAGCACAGAGTGAAACGCAGTGATATGAAAGATTAGTCTTCATTCGGCCAAATTGCCAAATTAAATGATGACAGATGGAAAATCTAAAGGCCACGGTGTCAGGGGTCTGTCCATAGCCCTGGGCTTTAGGAAGAGGTAAATACACAGATCTCAGCTGGTGCTGCAGGAGGTACGTGTCCGGTGGAAAGGCAGCGCTTGGACTGTGCCGAATCGATACCTGCTATCAAAGGGAGCAGCGCACGGCGTTAGGGCCAGCCCAGTGTTATTAGAAAATGATATATTGCACATTAGGATGGATAATTCATGTCGCCTTCATCGGCCCAGACCGTCGTGAAAATCCATAAATCATTTTCTCGCTCATGTATCGCCTAAGTGCGATTTGTCACTCGGCATTAGCGGGAGGGCGGCCGCGGATCCCCGCCGCTTCCCAGGCACTGCTCGGAGACCCAAAATGGAGACCCGGCTGCGCTTGGAATCGCGGGGGCAGATCGGATCCCCGGGCTGCGGGTCCCCAGGGAGGGCGGGGGCCGGCTCCCCCCGCGCCTATACACGTGTGTGGATATAAATATGTGTATGTTCCCGCGTGGCTGCTGCTCCCCGCATCACGCTGCCTCTGCAGAAGCCTCGCGTGGGTGTCGAGCGCCAAGCTCGGGGATGTGTCCCCCACCTCCTCTACCTCYGGGGGTTCCTCCGGCCCGCAGAGGCGGGCACGGACACGGACATGGACGGGACACGACACGGACACGGGCGGGCTCGGTCTCCAAGGTTTCACCCGCTGCGCCGGGGCCGCCCGCGTTCCTCGAAGGCAGGAGAGCTGGCCGCTCTGGGGCCTCCGGCAGCGGGGAGAGAAGGGCTAGAGCCGGGCTGCCCCGGGTCGCGTTCAGTGCCGGGAAGCGGCCGCTTCCCCTATGAGCATCCATCGGTCCCCCAGGCAAGAGAGGCACGATCTCCGCTGTCCGCGCCTGAAGCAGGCGGCAGCGGACGGGCAGGTGAGCGGCGCCGCTCCTGTATGGAAAGGGAAAGCGGCGAGGTCCCCGTCCGCATCCAACGGACAGCGGGAGCAGCCGGGGGATTCTGACGRAATTTTTCAATTTTTCTGGAAAACACCCACCGGAATCGCCCCACCGACTGTGACCCTCGCTGCCACAAAGCCCAGGGGTGGGTAGGGAGCCACCCTGAAGGGMAGAACAGGATGCAGTTTCGGGGAGAGGGGGCGTCTCCCTGCCCGCCGCGCCGGCTGCCGCTTCCCTGTGCCTCCGTCCCGCGGCGAGGCAGTGCCGCCTGCCGCAACCGCACAGGGGAGCGCAGGTCTGGGCGGAGAGGGGCGGCAGGGCCGGCGGCGCAGGGCCGCGATGCGGGCGCGGGTCCCGGCGCGGTGCGGACTGCGCTGAGTCCCCACGGCGCTGAGTCCCCACGGCGCTGTGCCCCCGCGGGGAGGAGGCGGCGGCGCTGCCGGGCGCAGTGCGGCGCTGTGGGCGCTGGG
>CADDXX010000157.1:1038408-1084470 GCA_902810485.1 Alauda arvensis | reverse complement strand
GGGCTCGGCTTTGGACATCGCAGAGTGGTCGAGATTGCAAGGCACCTTGAAGACCATCTGGTTCCGACGCCTCCTGCTATGGGCAGAGACAGCTTTCGCTAGRCTGGGTTGCTTCCAGCCTGGCTTTGAACACTTCCAAGGATGGGGCATCCACACTTTCTCGGGTGCCAAGGCCTCGTCATCCTAATGTGGATTCCTGCGTTTTCGCAGGAACAACGCACCTGWAGTTCATTGAGATGTGTGGACGGAGCCGCTTGCTGACTGATGGATTAGAGATGGGGTTAGAGCAGGATCTGCACGTCGCTGCTTTGTGCTGCTCTTCAAAAACGGTAACATTTAGGGGGAGAAAACCCCGAACAATAATTAAAAGTATTTTATTCTTTTACTCTGACTTTATTCATTTGGCAGCCTTACGGACGTGGATCTCTGAGACAGCACCGCCAGCCGGTACTGGAGCGTTTCCCTGGGATTCCTCTGGTTCTCCTGACAGAGCCCCCACTCCCATCATATCCATCCCACCACACCTGAGTACCCAATGACATASAGTATTCCTCATTCTTCCCTCTTCCACCGTGCCTGACGGTCTCCTGTTACACTAGTGGAAATTCCAAAATGGAAATAGGAAAATACTGGCGCAGGCTCTTGAGACTTTAAATTTGCCGGAGCTGCAAACACTGCACAGATCAATGACGGAAAGTTGCACTCTCTCCACTGTGGAACACACGAAAGGGCGGGGAAGGGGAAAGGAACAACAGTAATAATCCCAAGTTTCCCTTTGTTTACGCTTCTTTCTAAAAGCTTTGCTGGAAAGTTGGTGGCGGCCGGGTGGAAACTCCCTCTCCAAGGAGCGGGGCTTGTTGACGTTTACCCGGGAGCGTGTGCGTGCGCGCGCGCCAGGGACGAGCGGCGATCTCCCAGTCCTGCGGCCGCGGCGGGGGAGAGCATCGCCCCGCGAAGGGAGCGAGGCAGGGACCGAGAGAACGAGGCGGGGATTGGGGCAGGGAACGAGGGAGCGAGGCAGGGATCCCCGGGCGCTCCGCGGGAAGACAGCGCTGAGGCGCCCGGCGCGCGCCCTGCCCGCCTCAGCCGCCCAGCCCGCGCGCGGCGCGGCGCGGCTCGGCTGTGACGCAGCGCACTCGACGCGCGACGCGGCCAATGGGACGCCGCCCCCGGGGGCGGTGCTGGGCGCCCATTGGTTGGCAGGAGCCGGGCGCTGCGCAAAAACAGCGCAGCCGAGCGCTGCCCGCTCAGAAACTGCTGGCAGAGATCAGAGGAGCCGGGAGCGGAGCCGGGACGGCGGCAGCACACACAGACACGGGGGCTAGACGCGACAGCAGCAAGAGAGGAAAAAATTCCCCACCACGATCCGGCACCGCCGTAAAAGCAGAGTGATGATGATGATGAACATACTCATAGCAATAAGAGAAGAAAATGAAAGACCTTTAACAGAAGAAAGAAAAATCTGAAATCCTTGAATTAAAAAAAAAAAAAAAAAAAAAAAAAAACACACAAAAAAAAAAAAAAAAAAAAAAAAAAAAGAGGAAATCCCAGGGACATCAGGGAATGAAAGTTTTGGGTAGCTAAGCTGCTCTCTGCCTTTTTTTTTTAATATATATATCTATATGTGAAATCTTTTTGCGGGTAATTTTTTTTTCCGCGGTTCTCTGCCTTTTCCTTGCATCCAAAGAGGGCATGTCCACCGGCTGTTCCAGCAGCATCTACCCTCCAACTCCCACCAGGAAGACAAACCGAGGACAATCTTGAAATACAAAAATTTCCTCCTTGGGATTTGCTGCTGCTGCTGTCTCCGCCGCCACTGCTGCTGCCGCGGTGCAGTGCCAAGACTCTCGGAATAAATAAAAGAGGGCTACTGTGTGTCTCTAGCTACAGCCGGCTAATAGCTATTTTAGTTGGCCGTATATTTCGAAGATCACAGATGAAGTGGAGACGCCTGTCTTCTTCATTTGGTCAGCGTGTGAAACAATAATACCCGTAACAAAAAGGAGGGAGATGGGGGAGGAAAAAAATCGTAACATGAATCAGAAGAAATAGTATCTAGCACCCCCCAGCCCCCCAAACCAACCTCTTCCCCCCCCCATCCCTCTCTCTCCACACGCTTGCAGGCGCGGACACGCGCGCGCGCGCACACAGACGCGCACAACACACACACTGTAGTGTGTCTTTTCGGAGGAGGAGGAGGTGGCGGTGGCTTTTGGAAGAGGAGGCAGCGGTGGTGTCGGGGAGGGGGGAATCTCTTTCCCCGTCTGGAGATGGTTGTGCTATTCCTCTTTGCCTTGCTCTGGATGGTGGAGGGGGCTTTTTGCCAGCTCCATTACACGGTGCAGGAAGAGCAGGAGCATGGCACTTTCGTGGGGAATATCGCCGAGGACCTGGGCTTGGACATTACAAAACTTTCGGCTCGGCGCTTCCAGACTGCGCCCAACTCCCGCAGCCCTTACCTGGAGCTTAACCTAGAAACCGGGGTACTCTACGTGAACGAGAAGATCGACCGGGAGCAGATCTGTAAGCAGAGCCCCTCCTGCCTGCTGCACCTGGAGGTCTTCCTGGAGAACCCCCTCGAGCTGTTCCGCGTGGAGATCGAGGTGCTGGACATCAACGACAACCCGCCCTCCTTCCCGGAGCCCGACCTCACCGTGGAGATCTCGGAGAGCGCCACGCCGGGCACCCGCTTTCCGCTGGAGAGCGCCTTCGACCCCGACGTGGGCACCAACTCCCTGCGCACCTACGAGATCACCCCCAACAGCTACTTCTCCCTCGACGTGCAGACGCAGGGGGACGGGAACCGCTTCGCCGAGCTGGTGCTGGACCAGCCGCTGGACCGGGAGCAGCAGGCGGTGCACCGCTACGTGCTGACGGCGGTGGACGGCGGGCAGCCCCAGCAGCGCACCGGCACCGCCCTGCTCACCGTCAGGGTGCTGGACTCCAACGACAACGTCCCCGCCTTTGAGCAGCCCGTCTACACCGTGTCGCTGCCGGAGAACTCGCCGCCGGGCACCCTGGTGCTGCAGCTCAATGCCACGGACCCCGACGAGGGGCAGAACGGCGAGATCATCTACTCCTTCAGCAGCCACATCTCGGCCCGCGCCCGGGAGCTCTTCGGCATCGCGCCGCGCACCGGGCGCCTGGAGGTGAGCGGCGAGCTGGACTACGAGGAGAGCAACGTGTACCAGGTGTACGTCCAAGCCAAGGACCTGGGGCCCAACGCCGTGCCCGCCCACTGCAAAGTGCTGGTGCGGGTGCTGGACGCCAACGACAACGCGCCCGAGATCAGCTTCTCCACCGTCAAGGAGGCGGTGAGCGAGGCGGCGGCGCCGGGCACCGTGGTGGCCCTTTTCAGCGTCTCGGACCGCGACTCGGAGGAGAACGGGCAGGTGCAGTGCGAGCTGCTGCAGGGCGACGCGCCCTTCCGCCTCAAGAGCTCCTTCAAGAACTACTACACCATCGTCACCGAGGGGCCGCTGGATCGCGAGCAGCCCGGCGGCGACGCCTACACGCTCACCGTGGTGGCCCGGGACCACGGCGAGCCGCCGCTCAGCACCAGCAAGTCCATCCAGGTGCGGGTGAGCGACGTGAACGACAACGCGCCGCGCTTCAGCCAGCCCGTGTACCAGGTGTACGTGAGCGAGAACAACGTGCCCGGAGCCTACATCTACGCCGTCAGCGCCACCGACCGCGACCAGGGCGCTAACGCCCGCCTCGCCTACTCCATCCTGGAGAGCCAGATCCAGGGCATGTCCGTCTTCACCTACGTCTCCATCAACTCCGAGAACGGGTTTCTCTACGCCCTCCGCTCCTTCGACTACGAGCAGCTCAAAGAGTTCAGCTTCCAGGTAGAGGCCCGCGACGCGGGCGAGGAGCCGCAGCCGCTGGCCGGCAACGCCACCGTCCACATTATCGTGGTGGACCAGAATGACAACGCCCCCGCCATCGTCAGCCCCGTGCCCGGCCGCAATGGCACCCCGGCGCGGGAGGCGCTGCCCCGCGGCGCCGAGCCGGGATACCTGGTGAGCCGGGTGGCGGCGGTGGACGCCGACGACGGGGAGAATGCCCGCCTCACTTACAGCATCGCGCGGGGCAACGAGGCCGGGCTGTTCCGCATGGACTGGCGCTCTGGGGAGCTGCGGACGGCACGCAGGGTGCCGGCCAAGCGCGACCCGCAGCGCCCCTACGAGCTGGTCATCGAGGTGCGCGACCACGGGCAGCCGCCGCTCTCCTCCACTGCCGCCGTCCAGGTGGTGCTGGTGGACGGAGCGGGCGAGCGGACCGGCGGCGGCGGGGGCCCGGCCGCGGGCACGGGCGCGGGGGGCGGCGGCGGCGGCTCCGGCGAGCATCGCCCCAGCCGCTCCGGGGGGGATAACTCGCTTGACCTCACCCTCATCCTCATCATCGCCCTGGGCTCCGTCTCCTTCATCTTTCTGCTGGCCATGATCGTCCTGGCAGTGCGCTGCCAGAAGGAGAAGAAGCTCAATATCTACACCTGCCTGGCCAGCGACTGCTGCCTGAGCTGCTGCTGCTGCTGCCCCTGCTGCAGCCGGCAGGCGCGGGCCCGCAAGAAGAAGCTCAGCAAGTCGGACATCATGCTGGTGCAGAGCTCCAACGTGCCAAGCAACCCGGCGCAGGTGCCGGAGGAATCGGGCAGCTTCGGCTCCCACCACCACAACCAGAACTACTGCTACCAAGTCTGCCTCACCCCCGAGTCCGCCAAGACCGACCTGATGTTCCTCAAGCCCTGTAGCCCCTCTCGCAGCACCGACGCCGAGCACAACCCCTGCGGGGCCATAGTCACCGGCTACGCCGACCAGCAGCCCGACATCATCTCCAACGGCAGCATTTTGTCTAGCGAGGTAAGGACCGGCACCCCCCGGCATCCCAGCACYCCCCCAGACTTCATCCTCAAGTCATCCCCAAACACCCTTCCCGAAGCTCCCGCTCCTCCTCTCCCGTCGGGAAAGGCGTTTTACATTCCCAGTCCTGCTTCTTTTCCCTTTAATCCGTGCGCTGTCTCTCCCCTCTTAGCACTCTCCTCTTTGGGAGGCTTTGGCGACAGGCGGGGGTCTCAGAGACGATTGCGGGGCAGACACACACACACACCGCTGGCTCCCTCCCGCTCGGGCTTAGCAGCTGTTGCAGCCAAGCGTGTTCCCCCTGAACCCGCCCCCTCCACCCCCCAACCCCGCTGCCTCTGAAGGAATCTGGCCCCGGCTGCGGCAGCATCGGGGAGCAGAGATCCCCCCCGAGGCAGCGGTAGCTGTGAGTGGATCGCCTGTATATTGAGAGGTGGATGGGAGGGGGGGAGTTACGGCTCTTGGCAGAATCTCTCCACTTGACAAGGCTGAAGTGACGTGGGGTGTAATCACAGGATGTTCTGAAGCAACACTTTAAACCCGTGTCTTTTTTTTCCTCAAATCTTTGCATGAGCAAGTAAGGCCTTGGGGGAAACTCCCTTTGGTACTGTGACAATCACTGTAGTTAGCAGGAGCTTTAATTAATTTGTGAATTAGGGTTTAATAATTTATTTTTCTTTACTCTGTCYTCACAGTTCTTTATAACCCCCAAGTTTGCAAAGAAAAGCAGCAAGAAAGAGTTTCTGTAAAATTATGTGCTGAGACTTAATGTCCCTTAAACTTGCCTATGTTGTGTTACCTGGTGTGTAGAGAAWTTTTATCATAGCATATACCATGCCATGTTACTCCCTCATTAATCATTTTGTGCTGGATTAGCTGGTATATATTGTCAGCACCTCTCTGCCTGAGCTCTCTGAGTGAAAACCTCACATTCTCTCAACATACTGAAATGTGAATGTTGTCCAGTCTGACAAAGGTAGTTTGAATGGTATTAATGGCATTAAGTGTTGCAGTGAAATGTCTAATATTGATTTGTAATACTGACCTTGCCTCAAACTGTCTTATAAAACTCATGGCTCCTGCTGCCTTTTTGATGACTTCAGGGTATCTCAATATATATTTTTTCCCTTATTGTACAATACCAGTGCCACCTAAGTAGTCCGCGACTCAAGAAATAGTTATGCTAATTTTTTTGTGGGAGTCCTTGTGATGCTCAACAGTGTGCACTGTGAGGAAACATCAGAACCTTGTCTCAAAAAACTCCAGAAAAAATCCCTCGTGCCTTCCCATCTGTGTGACTAAGAGCTGTTTTTTTCCTCCCCTTACCTTCTAGAAACAGATTTTGCTAGCCTACTTGCAGCTAAGCATTACTATTTATAGTGAATGTGGTGAGCTGCTCCCTTGTATTTTTTCTGCTGCTGRTTACAGAAATATCAAGAGTTAAAATACCTCCCAATATTTTCTTTTCTCCTAGACAAAACACCAGCGTGCTGAGCTCAGTTATCTAGTTGACAGACCCCGACGAGTAAACAGGTACGAGCTCTGTAGCCTTGGTTTCCTCATGCATGCTTTAGCAAGTCTGAATGGGGTGCAGAAATGTGTTTACTGCAGATGCAACATAGTTGTAAAGCAGTGGGAAGACGAATGTATGTAAATGTGCTAAATAAATTTGAATTACRGCTTTTCTAAACCGATTTCAAAACTGATTGTAAAGAGAACAAAATCTCGGKTTGTATTAGTCTAAAATGTGCTTCAAGTAGTTATGAATATCCTTCTGTAGGGTCTCCCAGAAAACATTTTCTCACTGAGTTSAAGTTCAGCTAGCCAGCTGAAGTAAATGCTGCCAGATTACTTTTACCGAGTACATGAGGCCCAGGAGGAGTAATAACCCTTGYTGCCCTTCCAGCCAGGCTCCCAAGGTCTGAAAATCCCTGGTTTTGTGTATGGTGGGAAGGGCACCTCCGTGGATGCTGTGCAGCAGGCAGGACGTGGAGGGGGGGGGGGATGCAGCACCGTGTTTGGCCATGTGATGGCGGAAGAATGTTTTATGAGTTCCTCTGTCATGTTTATTCTAATGTAAAGATGTTTCTGTGTCTAGTTCTGCATTCCAGGAAGCAGACATAGTAAGCTCTAAGGACAGTGGTCATGGAGACAGTGAGCAAGGAGACAGTGATCATGATGCCACTAATCGAGGTCAATCCTCTGGTAAGTCTGACAAGAGAATGGAAATATTGGATCTTTAAGCAGGGAGTCTAGAAGGAAGTTACTCATAGGAATATATTACAAGAGAGGCAGAAATAAGGTCAGCATATTTATTGTAGGGGTGGCTGGGTTTACATCAGCTTGCTGCTACAGTTGGCTGGACAAGAAGGCAATTTTGAACCTCTTCTGGTCACGGGGCAGAGTTTATTTTATTCATTTGGTTGGGGGTMGGAATTAGGATGTTATACTGCATCATTCACTGTAACAAAACTTCCTGCACATTAAAACAAAGTCATTGGTACGTTTTACAGTGCATCTCCTCCTACGGCAGACTTAGAGAATTTCAAAGCATTAAGCAATTCTGTTTAGCAGGCACTTCAGCTGGCACAGCTATGGGAAGTGAAGGAGGAGTTCCCAAGGGAAAGAATGAACCCAGTGGTTGAATGACAGCCAGACTGTGAGGGTTTTGTTTTTTTTTGCCAGGGATCAGTGGAGACACAGGGTGCTCTGAATGTGTAACACCTTGGAATTTTTGGAGGGTTGTCTGTTAATTCGAATTGAGGYCCCATATAGTGCAAGTGGTCTCCATGTTAATAGGGTATTATTAAATAGATTTTCTTGACGGGGGAAAGAAAGGCTTTAAAAGACGATGAATCACTTAGGAAATACCCACATTGCAGTGTTATGCCCATATGTAGGGCTTGCTGTCTTAGTTCTCATACTGTCAGTTTGCTTCTGAAAGGAACATTTGTTCAGAGCCTGTGCATTAGAATTCATGCTCACCCTCCCACTGCATTTTAGTTACAAATGCTGTGCTTTCTTTCCTACCACAGCTTCCACAGGTCTGGTACATCTTTGTGCAATACACTGCTGTCTTTCCCCTTATTTCCTTTGTGCTCTGTCACGTCTAAAGATTTGCTGCAACTGTGTCATATAAAATACTGTCAGTTCTCTTTTCTTTTTCCCCGACCCCCACCTTAGAAGATACCAGGGCAGGGGACCCAGYGCTGTCACAGCAGTGCTGCCTCACCCGCCTGCTCTGTTMAAGTCCTCTATTTTCTTGCTGCTGTAGTCACTGTGCCCTTAACGATGGGAAACCCAGGCACCAGGGGAAGAGGAGGCTGCCACAGGGCCTCTTTCTATTGCTGCTAGTCATTAATATGCAGACCTAATGAGACTTGAGAAGAGCCAAGAGTCTCTGGAGCTCCCTGCTTCTTGCAGGGCTTCATGCTAAGTGAACAGAGTGTCTATTTTTTGTCTGAGAACCTGACAACAAACCAGGTCTTGCCAGAAGTTTACATCTGAACACAGAGTCTCTTTCATTTTTGGCCTAAATATGGCATATGATTTATTATTGTTCGAAAAAGCCATGTATTTAGCCTCCCCCCCATCCTTTCTGTTGCACTGTTTCTGATGCAGCAATCAGGGCTGCTGAGTTATAAAAAGCTCTCTCTCCTCCTTCCCTCCCTGCATTCCTGCTCTTTTTTTTTCCTCTTTTACGCATTTTACTGCAGCAGTCATCTCCATGAACATTTCAATCAGCTTAGTCCCTCAACATAATGAACCATAATAACCAAACAGGAGAGAAAAGAATAAACATCTGCAGAAGGGGCTGGATTTGACTGATGGTGGGAATATAATCATATAGTTGCACATCAACTGAAAGCTATTTTCTTTTAGATGCATTCTGTGYTGTTACTGTTGTGCCTCTGTTCTTTATTATTTCCTTCTATTTTAAAAGTAGACTATGAATTCTTGTCATATTTTGGCATTGATCCTTAGTGGGGTAAATTCTTCTTCATTTTTATTTTATCAAATAGTGGAGAAAAGTTTTCTGTATTTCTAAATAGTTTCAAATCATTTAAGAATCTGCTATGATTCATGAACTGCTGTATCTTCAGTGGTGATCACATAGTAAGTAATGAAAGCTGACAATTAGGTAGTGTCTGCTCACARTTAGTAGTTTGAACTGAAAATTCAGAATACACCAATTTCGCATATTGGTGCTGAGATTTGAGAATAATTTGCATGTACCATTTTTTAAATCCTAGTCCCAAATAAATATTTCAATACAAATCTCTCTAGAAACTGCTTCAATCTTCTACACACATATTATATACTTTGCCTGTAGGTTTTGGGCTGAATCATGCTGTCTTGATGCAAAGAATGTGCCCTCTTACCTCAGTGATGACAAGATATTTTGACATAAAAACTTCACTCTTGCTGTTAGCTTTTGGTGATGAATTCTTTGGGGAAAAAAGGAAGTGTAAATCTTGTTTGATCTTGAATGGCTAGAGGAAATAGAGAGGGAATGCCATCTCAATTGTTTTGGTCATTCTGATGTTCTGAAATCAATTATTTCTAAACTACTGAAGGAAAGCACACTGATTGATAACATGGCAGCATTTTGGGCTTTTTTTTCCCAAGATGTTACCTGATACTGTGCAGCATCATACTTGTTTTCAAAARCATCTAAAAATATTTAGTTGGTAATTGACACTGGCAGACAAAACTCATTCCCCACCAGTTTYAGTCAGCAGCATGTTCTGCTGCCAAAATATCTTTTTACTGTTCAGCACAGGACTTCTGTCACTAGTGAACAATCCTGTGGCACACAAGTAGCTATTCTGTACTAGTCCATTGCTATCCAAACTGGGTGTTGTGGTCAGTAATTCACTGGGAAGGAAAACATGTAGGATGAAAATCTATCACACTRCCACAGCTTTATCTTGCACAATTATTTAGTGAAAATTCTGAGCTATGCTGTTTTCATATCATAAAATGTTCTCCTGGGTTTTGAAAATTGGATCRTAGTGCACCTTTTCACAAAATGTGTTTTCTTAAAAGTGATTTAATCAYGTTTWAAATGTGCTGAAATGTGTGCAAGAGATTAATATTTTTCCTATTAAAGTACTACAAAGATGCCTCATATAATTATCTACATTTTTACCTACCTTAACACTGATGAAGTACTAAAGTACTGTCATCTGCTTTTGGCAGGGAATGGCAAGGTGTGAAATGCTCAAGATGCTAATTTTTTGTGGATTGCTTAGTTGTTTCATTGGCTGTGTTAGTAATCCGAGCCTTTTGAAAAACTACGGTGAAGRAGTGCAGGATGTTTTTGGCAAACAGAGCTGGGGTTTCTCAAACCCTAAATTCTAATGACCTGTGCTCCTCTTTGAAAAGGGTTGAGAGAAAAGCCGCTACTTGTTATAGAACAAACACAACTCACACAAGACTTCCACCTCCTACTAACACACTGTATTTCAGCTGTGTTCTGCTAGGAGTAATTCTCAAACATGAGGTTAGTTTATTTCCCATGGTTGATTAAATTCTTGGCCTCCCTTGTGAAACTGCCAGCTTGGGTGCCAATTAATACTCTGCATGTGTGTACATTTAAATTGCATGATTAGACACCTGTCCTGTAAGATTTGGACTCGTGCCATCAACTTATTTCATATGGTTGCTCACTAGCTACTTGGCTTTCCCAAGCAGAGTCCTTCACAGAATTGCCCTTTCTTTCATGGAGCTGGCACAATGTCCCAGAGGCACTTCAGGGAGGAATGCCCAAGATGAGAAGCCAAGTGGATGTACTGCCTGTGTATATCCTGTAAAATGCATCAGCTTTTTTGATCTKTTTTTGCACAGTTTACATTGGTGASTGGCTGAAATCTGAAATTAGGCTTCTCCTGGCAGATTTTGTGAAGGGAATTGRTAAGGGTCTAATGCAAAGGCACAGGGTGAAACACTGGCTCACACCTTTTCAGTATAGATTATCTGAATGCCAAGAGGGTTCATTATGGCAGAAGAGCTACAATATTTCAGTGTCCATAAGGAGAAGAATAAGAGAAGTCAGAAGAAAAATTTTAGTGATAAAGGGACAGAGAAAACCAGTATTTCCTCTGAGCCTRTGCAGACTGACAGCTAAATCCTGTTTTGAAGATCACTTGGGCAAAAAGTCTATCTCAGATAAAGTGAGAGTGAACATGAAAATGGCTTAGAAAAGAAGTGCTTTGACTGAAGCTAAGTGCTATTTCTAGTGGGATTTTTTTCCTCCTCTTCTTCCTTGGCCTGCATGCTTAATAATGTTCACATCTCAGTGGTCCAGATAGGCCTTTGAAGCTAATATTTGGACGAGCTGAATCTTGAAGACATTTGAGTCTTTATTCATGTTCTGATGTGGATGAAGTCAGTTATATCTAAGGCAGCACACCAACTACTTAGCAAGAAAGAGCGATAATATCTCTGTTTAATAAAATCCAATTCTTCAGTAGATAACTACAAAGAAAGTTAACATCCTTATTTACTAACACAAAACATGCAACACGAGGAAATGAGTAACTTGCTCATTGATAATMTAAACAAATGGATAGTTGTTCTGAAAAGGACCTCTGAAAAGGTCTGGTACCTTACATCACACCTATCAAATATCTAACTAGCACAGGAGAAACAGAAATGTCATTTATTTCTAAGTGACAGGCAAGGTTCTGAAAAGAAATTACACATGTTGGGGAAGACCCCCTCCCAAAATTGGTATTGCAAAAATACTTTGTCAGCATTTAATTTGTATTTTCATTCTTTTGTTACATCTTTTACTCAGCAATACATATGAAAGTGTTCACTTGTTGCTTTTAGTGTATGGTTCTTCTCCCTTAATTGATTTGAGAAGTACAGGCACATTATTTTTAAATGGGTTTAGACCTAATTTTTTTTTGCCTGGATAATATAGTCTTTCCATCCAATTAAAACTCACAGAGAAATTTTGATTTTCTCCCTTTGAAATATCAAAAGGAAGCAAATTGGAACATGCTTCCAAAATGTGGTGCTGCCAAGTATCTGATTCAAAACACTTGAGTTCAGGTAATTCAGATACCAAACTTAATTAACACCTTTCCTAGCTTTTGGCAGCTTTTGATGGAGGGGTAGCACTTTGTTTTCCTTYAAAATCTGCAAAGTTAAGGTTGTGGRAGAGCTCATATTGCCTACTGGCCCCCTGGTAATAAGACTTCAGCAGACAGAGGTGAGCTAATGGCCTTTGTCATGAGTTTTTCTAGGTATGCTGCATTTGGAATAGTGCAATGCWTATCACTGTTAGAACTTGAACTACACTGTTTGTATCCACAAAGGGCATTGGAAATTTGTAGTTCRTAGTCACCCTTAAAATCTCAGTTTATCTGTATGCAAGGTCTAACAGSATAACAGGAAAAAATACAAAGCTTTTTTCTTTAATGTGGATTTGTAATTATGATGGATAGTTCAGTTCAGAAGGATCATATATATATATATATATAAAACCAGATTTATGAGGGAGATGGAAGTGTTAAACTGCTGAACATTTTGTTATAAAGATAATTTTATTATTTCTAGRTCTATATTTATATTCAAGAACATTATTCTTAGGATATGAAGGAGTTCTGTGCAGTGTCTTACTTCTTTACTATGATATGTCCTTCCTTCTTGGAAAACAGCAAATAGCCCTTACCGTTCCCCAACCCTGTGTTGAATGTTTTTTCAATTAGAACCAGAAAATTCCATACTATGACCCACAGGAAAATGTTGGGGGAAGAATAACCAGCATTCATACCACAGGCAGTGTAAATTGCATGGCTGCCCAGGGATTTTGAATATAAGCTGCTAATTTGAATTTCTTTTCTGTCAAAATACTAAACCCAAGGGCTTGGTTCTGCACCTGTTAAACTTTTAGGGACTGTTGTGACTGATTCAAATTGGAACAATTCCTAACCCTTGCCTCTCTGAACATTTTGTTCCCATTCTAAACAAGCATTTACATTTAGCAATGTGTTCCAGCAGCGTGTAGTTCAATYCCAATGTATATAATTTTTTTCTTTTTACAAATTCCCCTCTCAAAGAGGGAAAAAGTTTGCAATACAAGCTCACATTTTAWATCCCCTACATTCATTGCTTTGTTTATTCAAAATCCTGATTTATAGTAGCTATAACATCTCTTTTATAATAAGCTGTTATATAATACTATTCAGTGCACTGCAGTAGACAAGCAGTATTCAAAAGGGAACAAAAAATTAGTTGGATAGAGACATTTTGTAGTTTAGCAGCTGATCTGAGAACAAAATAGTAAAATGGAGGATAATTTTGCAGGTGAAATAAAGATCTATGAAGGGAAGAAAAGGGTATATATTTTAATGTGYATTCTTAAAACAGTATTTTTCTAATCTTTCCCTCCCCATAGACTAAAGAACATAATGTAATAGTTACCCCTAAGTTTTTCTTCCTCCTGCTGTCTTTGAGGACAGATTGAATGAGTATGGTTGCTGATACATCAGCAGAAAATGTAACTGTAATAATTTTCTTATTAAAAGTAGGGCTATGTATTTTTTTTACATGAAGCTTTGCCAAGAAGTCTGCAAATTGAAATAACCATTTTGTGTTCATCATCCCTTAAATCTTTGGAAAGGCAAAAACATTTTTCTTCAGACATTTCGATACATAAGATACACACACATGGTTTTATAGACATTGTTAGATACTAATTGCTTTTTGGGAAGCCTGCATCTTAATAATTCTTTTCAGTCTTTGATAGCTACTAMCACTACAGAGTTTATATTTGCTCTATTTTTCTCCTTGCCTGATGATCTTCATCTGATTCCTTAAGCATGTCTGCAGTTCACATTCTCATTCTTTGACAGTTCACTGATCAGAAATTTATTTTCAGGCTTCAGCATGCCAATTATCACRGCAAGCTTCTAATCAAAACTGGACCTGGCACTGTATATTGCTTAATTTAAAATTAAAAGTCATTATAAAGTGAGAGTAATCTGAGATTAAAAGCTTTTATTTCTCATTTCCTCATGATTTTTTTTTGTCTAAATGATTGCCTTTCTTACTCAASAACTTGTTGATAGCTCATAATCATTGTTCCTTTCTGAAGAGATTGGTTTTTTTGTAGTGTGAGATATTACATAAATATTATATTAATATAATTCAAATTATAGTTCAAAACTATGGTAGGATCCCTAATATTAATCCTCACACTGAATATCAAGCTAATCCAGTTCTTTACAATGGTGKCTGGTAAATGAGCTACATAACATGAATCTTATTACAGAATCASAGAATCAACTTAGTTTGGAAGAGACCTTTGAAATMATTGAGTCCARCCTGTGCCCTAACACCWCCTTGTCAGCCAGACCWTGGCACTGAGTGCCACATCCAGCCTTTCCTTAAACACCTCCAAGGGACAGTGACTCCACCACCTCCCTGGGCAGCCTGRTGCCAAATCACCCTTTCTGTGAGGAAATTCCTCCTAATGTCCAACCCAAACCTCCCCTGGCACAGTTTAAGACTATGTCCTCTTGTCCAATATTACAGGKATTCAAAATGTTTTCCTATTTCTGTTACAAGCAGTGTGGGCTTTTTTATAATAATTCTAATTAAATGCTTGTAAATGCAATGTTTATAACAGATTTAGTTCAGTTCTGACACACACCTAAGATGCTCAGTTGTCTTTATAAATAAAAGAGAAGGAGTTTTTTTTACAGTTCTGCTTTTCTGTATGATGTTGAAGACTGTATTGGTTTAACCCAAACAGCTGCTAAGCACCACAGAGTTGCTTGCTCATTCTCCTAGGCCATAGTGGGAAGGGAAGGAGAATCAGGAAAAAAAAGTAAAATTTGTGGGCTGAGATGAGAATAGTTTAATAACTGAAATAAATAAAACAATAACAATAATAACAAAAGAGAGAAAGAGGMATGAAATTGAAAACAGAAGTGATACTCAGCCACTGGTTGATGCTYAGCCCAGCCCTGAGCAGTGATGGGCCCCTCCCTGCCAGCTCTCCCAGTTTATATAGTGGGCAGGATGCTCTCTTGTATGGAACAGCCCTTTGGCCAGCTCACATCAGCTGTCCTGGCCATGYTCCCTCTCAGCTTCTCGTGCATTTCCTCACTCACAGAGCATGAGACACTCAAATGTCCCTGRCTTAGGGTAAGCACTACYGAGCAACTAYGAAAACATYAATGTTACAATAATTACCAACATTATTCTTATATTAAATCCAACAYACAGCRCTGTACCASGTACTAGGAAGAAAACTAACCCTATCACACTCAAAAGCAGGGCAAACCAACTTGGTATTTATTTTACTCTGTCCCTGTGATTTCATACACCTCTCAAAACAAGTATAATCCAACGACTTAGTGACTCATAGGCAGGAAATACTCCTTTCGAAGGCTGATCTGAAAGTAGTCAAAAGCTGCATAGCTTGTCATTTGAGATCATAATAGCATTAAAGGATTTGTAAGCAAACATTTTTGTGTTGGCATGGATAATTGTTTGTTCTATAGGGGAAGCATTAACAATTTTTTCGATAGCATCCACAGCCATGTTGCACTGGAGCACAGGTGCCTTCGTACTGCTAATTGCAGTATTTTATTAGAGGGTTCTGTCCCATCCTTTGCATGACTTGATGATAGCAAKGACTGCTGCAGCAGCAGTGAAAACTGTCTCTGAAAGAGTGATGTAATGATTGAATAAGCCCTCCTGATCACTTGAAAGCTCAATTCCTACTTTGAAACATCTGCTTTTAATATCAATAGACTCCATCTGTATACCGATGTATGCGCAGATAGTTCCTTTATAGGACTCACTAATGTTYCACTTCATAAATGAAATATGTGATTTCTAAATCCAGACTTTCCATTTCTTTGGTCAGAGACACATTTATGTAGAAACAATTTCTTCATGTTCTTTAGCAGGTATTTTCAAYCTACAAGCAGAATGGAACCTTGTATGAATGAATAAATAACGATACCTGCAAGTGATTTTGGGAGACAGAGCTACCAATRCTTCTCTTCTTGTGCTATTTTTGTGTGTGTGTGACATTCTGGCATTTAGTTGTGCTTGTTACGGGGTGTCTTTGACTTCTGAWGACTGGACAACTGGATCTTTTTTCGTGTTATTGTTGAGGGGATGAAACTCATGGAAGGAGTTCTTACGGCATTTYTCTTTCCACTTCTCTTTCCTTGGCATAATCTTTCTTATCTGTCAGCAGCTGTTCATGATGCTGAAGCTTATATCTGTAGTTTTTTTCTTTCATGCTTGCAGGCATGGATCTCTTCTCCAAYTGCACAGAGGAATGTAAAGCACTGGGCCACTCAGATCGGTGCTGGATGCCTTCCTTTGTTCCGTCCGATGGACGCCAAGCTGCAGATTACCGCAGCAATCTGCACGTACCTGGCATGGACTCCGTTCCAGACACTGAAGTGTTTGAAACACCAGAAGCCCAGCCTGGGGCAGAAAGGTCCTTCTCCACCTTTGGCAAAGAGAAGGCCCTTCACAACAGTCTGGAAAGGAAGGAGTTCGATGGACTGCTGTCTAATACACGAGCGCCTTACAAACCACCATATTTGAGTAAGTACTGTTCAAAGAACTGTATGAAAGTGTTCCCTTTGTGGGAATAAAAATTAGCTCCTTCTGCTTTTCATGCTAGGAATAATACAGGCACAATTTTAGGAACGGGGGGGGGAAAATGGCTTCTCTTGGATTCAAGCACCAGTGAAGAAGGCTTTGTTCAGTACTTTTTAAAAAGAGACAAAATCTTAATTGCTTTTCGTGTGACATCATTGTCAACAACAAAAGTGTCTGCTAATATTAGTGGGGGAGTTGCTCAGTTTTGTTTTCTGATGCTGGGTTATTTTCAAAATTTTCTTGGATAGATGGTTTAAACATTGACATTGCCAGGCTAATGTTTCCTAAAACTAGAGTTAAATTGAGAGAACAGTCCTAGGAGCTTCTTTTTTACAATTGAGAAGTATCTTGTGACTAAACAGTCTGTATGTTATTTTGAAGTAGCTGTGTACATAGTTTGGAAGGAAGAAGAGCCTTTGGTCTGATGATCTTTCAGCCTACATAGTACTGACTCTTGTCAGTGCTCCTCTGTGCCTTCTGTCTCATTCCAAAATCTTGCCTCTTTCTTTAGTCACCTTTTGACTATGGTTATGTGGCATGAAAGAGTGTGATAGATCTCAAAAAGATCTTCACAATTCCTTTTGGAGTCTGAGCCAGCTGTAGAACCCTTGAATAGCACTTTGATCTAACATGTCTTTTCATTCTATTTGCTGTGTTGTGTATTTTATTAGAGATTGTAGTTTTCTTGAAGAATTTATGATGTTTATCTCATCCAAATAAGCCAAAGACATTAACACTGCAATACTGACTTTTTTTTAAAGCAACAGAGGTCTTCTAGGATAGCAGATTGAGGGTAAAAGAGAAAAGAATCTTTCTAAATGGTATTAATTTATTTATTTTCCTGAAGCATTTAGTTGTTTTGAGGGGTGGTGTGGTGGCAGTCCTTCTATGTTTGTTACAGATATCTCATCACAGACAGCTCAGTTCTCTCTTCTTTATTGGCTGTCCCGGTATTTCCATTCATTTAGGAGAGGTCTTTTTACCACTTTACTCTTTAGATTCACTTTATTGACAACTTTAAATTTGATGACCAATTCTGATATGTGAAAGCCATTCCTAAAAACCCGTCCTGGGGCAATCAGCTTATTTAGTGTGGGCTAAATGTGCTGATCATCCAGTCGCATTCTAAAGGCCAGTGTGAAATTTTGGTCTGGCGTATCCACATGCAGTCTTCCCTGACGTGGTCTTCCAGCTTTTTATTTCTACAAAAACATTCTTCAGCAGTAAGGCACAATCTAGCAGTATTGATTTCATCACTGTCACCTCAGTTAAAAATTTAACTTCAATCTACCAAGTTTGGTAGCATCTTTAGATGGTCTAAACACAACCAGGTTCTGGTGTGGTATGGATAATTGTAATTATCCATATATGTAATAATGATTGTTATCTGGTGATACCACAGTGGTAGTTATGTTCTGATTTGTTCTAGGCCTGGGAGTTTAATTTCAGCTAGCAATGACATGCTTATTTTACTGATAATTGAGGGATTTTTAGTTTTGCTTCACTAACTTAAGTAGTTTTGTTGAGCAATGTCTTTACATAGACACATTGACCTACATTTTGCACTTTTCTGGTATAAGGGCAAAAAAAACTTGAAGTAAAATATCAGAAGCAACCAATATAAATGGTTGCTTACATAATCCACACTTGAGAATCCAGATTTAGTTTTGTTTTTTTTCCTTGAACCACGAAGCTAAAATTTCAACAAAACAAGAGTAATGCTCCTTTGGTTTATTTTCCCTTATTGATCTTTGTTTTTTTTTAAGGTTTATTTTTGTTTTGTTTTGTTTTTTAGTTTTTTTTTAATATATTTTAGATTATAGCTGTATAGCAAAGAACAGGAACAACAAAAAGAAAGTGAGCACTAGTTGTAGAAATTAGTAAATAATTTATTAGTAATAATGTATTAAATGAATAAGCCAAGAAAAAATATAAGTGGAAGTTGATTTCGTTGACTCACTGGGTAATTGCAATTAAAAACAAAATTAAATTCAACTTCTTAACACAGAAGACCATGTCAGAATCAGTTTGTCAGCAGAATGACTTTTTAAAAGAAATAATTCAAACGTATGAAACAGAACCCTCAAATTAAGCAAAAACTGTATAAAAAGTTGAAGCATATTTGAAAATGGCCACATAAAAAATGAATAGCAAAGAATAACAAGTGTATTGCAGAATGCAAAAACTATTTGAATTTGATATTTGAATTTGTCTTAAAAAAAAGAAGATTCTAAACCAAAGGATGAGAAAAGAGCAGAAACTCTAGCCTAGTGACTTTTAGGGTAGTAATTAGTGAACATAAAAGGGATGCCTTAGAGCAAATAGCTAAAGGCAGGCAAACAATRTAGATAGCTTCAAGATATCAAGTCTAGTAAGCTAGGAGAGAATTGGTGAGTCTCTTGAGCTGCAGTCAGTGAGGACAAGGATGTAGCAGAGATTCTAAASTGTTTCTTTGCATTTGTATTTATCCAAGGCGTTACAAATAATGGCAGGTGTATCTAGGAAGGCACCAATCCCAGGTAACCAKTTAAAATAAATGTGTGAAAAATTGAAGAGGATGTTGTTGAAAAAATTGGCTAAGACAAAGGGAAAGGAGTTAGTGGTTTATGTGTTCCTTTAATTTGTGGCTTCTAACAAGAGCTAGTAACCAAAGAATGTCAGAAGTTGTGTTTATCACACATTGATAGAAAACATTGTAAATTACAGATCAGTGAGAAGCCCCAGCATAGGACATACCTGTGTAATTTGGGGGGTTTTAGGAACAAGGTAGCTGGTATCTGTCCAGGAAAGTAATACAGAAAGATTGTCAATCTATTGAAATTTTTATAGAGTGAGAAAGAATTAATTGAGTGTATTTGTCATAGGGCAAAGCAGTACTAGACTCTCTGCCTAAGAGGAAAAAATCATAAGGAAATGGAACATTTCAGCAGAACCAGAGTTCCCCAGGTGTTTATGCAGAAATCTGTGGAGTTAAAAAAAATTACTTATCTAGAAACAATGATCAGAGAAAGGGGGCAGTGCTTGCAGATGTCAGGGAAGGGTTTGGTCCACTGGGTCCCGAGGAGCATGTACCCCTGATGTGCGGTGGAAAACTCGCCTGTGTCCCAGGTACCTGGCTCTGGAAAGAAAGCTGCAGAGCTGTGTCAGCATGCTGGCAGAGCTGAGGAACTCACTCCTTGGACCTGTGCCCTTAGCCAGTGGCTCCAGAGGTTAAATGGTAGCTCTGGTGGAGCTTTCACTGTGCCACAGSAATGTGTCTTCTCTGGGATTCCTGTACTGCCTTCCAATGCATGCATTTGGTGCAGAACCTTAGAAAAAAATAAATGAAGAAGGTGATGSATATTAGCATGAGAAACTCGAATTCATTCTCAGGGGAAAAAAAAAAAAAAAAAAAGACTGTGGAACAATTCCCTGAGAAGTTTCCCACAATGCACAAAGCCAGCAAGAAGGAAATAAAATACCAGGTTGTAAAAAGGAATTGAATTGAAAATACACTACAAAAAGTGCTACAAAACCCCTACACAGATCATGTCACTATGTTCCTCTAGACAGTCTATTCATTCCATGGAAACACATGGCATAGCGGCAACAATACTGAAAATAACCCTGTGCAAAGTCCTATCAAAAGCTTAGAACTAATTAATGCAGACAAGCTGTGATAGGGATGGGAAGTGAAGGAGGCTGCATGAGAACTGAGAAAGTAAACTGCATRCTTTTGTTCGCTGGGCTCAACAGCAAGAGAGCAGCAAGGAGGGCARCAGGCTCACAAACTGATCAGATCATACACAGTTGATAAAATGATACCAATTTGACATTAATGGCAGTAACCTGTTGCACTTGTGCAACATGACTGAAACTGAAGGCTGAATATAGTGTGGGCATTTGGATATGTGGGTCTTTGTGGCTGGACGTTTAGMTCATTGCTTGGTTAAGTGAAAACAGCAGCTGCATTACAAATTACTATGTAGAAAAGTAAACAAATCKCATTCCTGACAGTCTCCTCTTGTTCCATCATCAAATTTTCACCTTGCTGGCGTAAGCCAGTGGACTTACTCATACATCAATTTCCACATAAACATACGTACTCTATGTATTATTCTGAACAAAATAKAATGTAAGTAAATTTCTACATACTTAAAGAATACATTTTGAAGAACATACTCATTTATGTAATTTTTACATAATTACTATGACTACAAATTATAAAGTTGTGAYAGGATCAGTAAATTGTAGGATTTTTGAAAACAGTTTTCTCATAGAGCAACTCCGGGGTTCTCTTAACTTATACATTCTTCTTGCTGAGTAAATTCCACTTACTACTTCTTATTTATCCACGTGGTTTGAGCACTGCATTTCTGCAGACAGCTAAGAAATTTTCATAATGACTTGTATGTTCATAAAACTTGAAAAGAAATTCTGAACCTGACTGGAGAAAATAAAATAGTTCAAATAACACTGGTTAGGAAAATAAAATGTAGCTTTTAAAGAATTCCTATGTTTTCAATTCTAACCATTTCTAGCTAATTTTTCTGTCAGTGATGGTTATRTTAGCCATTCTTTTTATAACTAATATTACTATAGTTACCAAAACCACTAATCCAGGATTCATGCTCAGTTGGACCAGATTCTGTGGGATATATAACAGAGACTRTCTTCACAATGAATACCTGATCAGTCTGATTCTGCTCTATTTTTGGTACTTTGAACCAGGTCCTGAGATGGTAGCAGTGGAAACAACACCATTAAATCTACCTCAGGAGTATTTTGGTCTATAAAKAATAAGAAATAGCTTTCATTTTTTAAAATATAATTTTGGTTCAGTCTAGATGGGCAATAATTTTATAGTGCTTTAGAGCTTTCCTGAAGTTTCATAGAAGTTTCATAGTGATAGAATTATTTTTCTTCCTATTAAAAGGTTAGGATTTCTTCAATATACAAAACTAGTCAAAAATTGCCACAACACCTGAACTTTCTATATAGAAATGCTTCTTTTACTCTAAAAAATTACTTTGGCAATGCTTAATCTACTTTGAAAGCAGGTCAAAATAAACTACATAAGGGCACAATTWCCTGCATGAAATAACAGTGTTTGTACAGGGAGACATTCTGGAATAATGTTTGTGTTCTAAAGTAGCCCCCTAGTTAGCTCTGCAACAATTTCTACATACACTCAAGCATTTTCATTCTCACTGATGAAATGGTATCATTATCATGGAAAGTACTGCCCCCACCATCAAYATGTTTTATGTATTAATCTGGATTTTAACATGTTAGGTAGGACATAGAGGATAAAAAAGCTAGTCTCTTACCCAAAGAGCTGGTCTTTTTTGCAAGGTGAATTGGAAAGGGGAAAAGAATCCCTTTCTTGGGACATTTTGATTTGTGTGACGTGGTTTCTAAACATCAGCACTCCCTTTGRTAGATGCACGTAGTTCTGGGCTTGCWGAGTCAGAGGATTTGGATGAGACCTGTAAGTGTCATCCAAGAAAACCTAATACAACTTTGGCCTCATCCCATGCCTGTGCTTCTTTGCCTGGGTTGCCACTGACTCCCTTTGCAGCAGAGATGCCAGGAAGGTCTGGACATGATTTGGTCCCAGCRCAAGTCCCTGTGTTTCTGTAAAAGTACACATGAAATCTGATAGTTTCATTCGACAAAACATTTGTCACCTGCTCAACTTCATCTGCCCAAGTTGGTTTACAAATGAAATTTAAAAGTTTTCAAAAGCCTTTTAACAGTTTAGTGTTTAAGAAATGGACCATTAAGTTCTTTAAAATAATCTACAGAGTTGAYACAAAGCACAGTTTAACTTGCAGCCATTATCCAGATCCCTGAATTAGATTAGAATAAATGACCTAGACRAGAAAAATATTTGTGTATTTATACCAGGACAAGAAGTGCCTCACAATCCTTTGATTATTTTTCAAAGGAATAAAAAAAGTGCATGTAAATATTTATTGTGTATTTTGATCTAGTTAGGATCATAAAGGCCCAATTCTGTATGCCAGGATTTGTAACACAACATTTTCTGCTGATGTTTAACATAAATATTTTAAAAGATGTTTTAAGCAAGAAGTCTTCACTGTCTTGAAACAGCTTTCAAAAAAAAAGAGAAAGAAATTACTTTGGTACAGTCAATATGATGGAAGAAGAATTATCCTTTATTTGTTTAGTTACTTCTCATTTCTGGAAATTATTTGGGTAATTTTATCCCAGCTGTGATGGACRTAATAGTATTCCATTTACGTAAACATCAATAACAGCTTTTTTGAATGGGACACTTGATTAATTTTTAAAAATGAGGCCTGCCTGCATTTTTGCTTTTAAAATTAGCCWACGTGGTTTCTARYACAAATCAGGTATAAAYTTGTGAGCTGTCTGATCCCTTAATWAATRGTTTTTAAATTCAATTTGTGATTTTCACACACACTTGAAGTAAAAAGGCATRGAAGTCAAACCAAAGAAATTAGCACCAATAAATTGCATGTACATATTACAGTTCTTGGTCTAAGAGGAAAACATTATAATGCTGGACTACCAAAAGTTGTACTGACACAAAATTTTTATTGGCATGAATAAACAAGTTACATGTGCACAGTCCATGAGTTGTTCCTTTGTGAATAGTACAGTTTTGTGGTCAAAAAGAATGTTAAAACTATGTGGACATCCTGCATATCCTGCCACAGTGAAACTCCTAACTTAYATTGAGGGATTTATCCCTGGGACAGGTTACAGCTCTGATTTCTGCACAGATGAGAATGGCTTTGCATSTGCAAAATTTCTTAGGATGAGTTGAAAGGCCACCATCTCATAATGCTAAGAAACCTAATGGGAAATTTTTTTCTTTCCTAAAAAGTCTAGTAGAGGATTCCCATATTTGCTGTATTTGAAATGCTGAGATTCATTTGCTCATACCTCAAGTTTGTCACTTTGGATACATCATCTCTGTTAGGTGAATAAATCTTACACCTGAAATAAAACATAAACATGTCTGCTAATTAGAACTGAGGGAGAGCAAGACTGATGTATTTTTACTCATAATAGTAGGTTGTTTATGATCTTGAATAAACCACCTCTGATGATTCAACTTTTCAGTGTTCATTGCATAACTTCTGAAAGGTATTTTTATCTTACATTCACGACTGGTTTGCGTTCTTCTTCAGAATGTATTCCTCTTGCAGCTCCTGCTCAAGGGGAAAAACTCTTAGAGAGCATTATTGCAGCAATGGAAAGGAAATGGATAGTTCAAAAAGCCAAATTAGAAATACATAAATATGCAAAGGTAACTTGGCTGTGGCCCAATAAAGCCTATAAATTACATTTTTGTAAWAGTTACAGAAATAATGAATATGAGACAGTGAAATAAGCATTCTTCTTTTAATTTTAAAGCACAGGTGATAGCTCTTAAATACTATATGCTTCAATCCTTTTGTGTAACTGTGGTTTTGGACAGAATTAACAGTACTCAGCACTGTAGAAAATACTGATTAAAAATTGTGCCCATCTTTAGGTTTGTATATTGTCTTTTGTCTTGGATGACTCTAGAGCTCTTCCCAGCTACAGTGTAGGAGAATAATTGAAAAAGTTTAAAAAAATAAGTAASTTTTGTTTGAAAGGAAATTATACTCCTAGTCTTAAAAATACAGAATTTCAACTGCTTCTTTTCCTCTCATGGCTGAAAAATCTCTATTTGCCWGTTCTGACTGGAATGCATAGAAGTCTCGTGTATCTTAGCTATCTCAGACTGGTGCTATATTTATTCATTTAGGTCAGTTTTGGCAGTGCTTTATGWGTGCTGTGCATATACCATCTGTGGAGGTTTTTGGGTTTTTTTTAATTATGAGAAACCATTTTCTGTTCCTACCAGCAGAGTATGAAGAAGACTCAAGAAAAACTCAGCAGAAAGATTGCTTGAAACTTCAGAGTAATTTTTAAGATTACTGTGCTATGCTGGTTTAAAATTCTAAAATGCCTCTTGTCCCACAAATTTAAATCCTATGACAAAAGTAATTTAGCCACTTAGGGACWCAAGTCTCTCTGGGAAGCATGGAGATGTTTGCAGTTCAAATTTTCAAAGGCACAGAAGTTGTTTTTTTTTTTTCATAGCGCAAAATTCCATTCATTATACATAAATGCTGTTCTTCAGTGTACAAACCTCCTTCCTGTGAGAGTCAGGAGCTGGATAATTGAATGTGTGCCTGATCCTGGGTCTGTGCACAGCAAATCTTTTCCTCTCTGAATGCCTCTGTCCAAGGAACTCCTTGGCCTGCAGAGCACAGGCAATTATACTTGCTTTGGGTCTTTTGCTCTACACAATAACTGTGATTTTCCACAGTCATCTCCACTGCTTTAATTTTAGAGGGTTTCCTTTCCTTTTTCTAACTTTTTCTTGCCTTGACCTAAAATAGAGAAGACCATTTAAAATAATGCAGCAAACAGCCAGTAAGAGAGGGAAGTGCATCTGTTTATCACGTTTAGACAAGCATGCTGTAGGGATTGGTRTTGCTGTTTTTTCTGGCAGGCCTGTAAACAGCTTTATTTGTGTATTAACCACTGAGAATCCACATTTCCATGCTAGCAGCCTGATGACTGCTGCTGGGAAGTAGCTGTGAATGTATTTGTTTTAGGAACTTATTATGGCGAAGTCAGAAAAGTAAAAAATTAGGTATTGGGTATCTTTTTGGAGAGGAAGTAGGAGATACAATAAGAATATAATTTTTAACTTCAATACCTAAYGAAATGTTGGAAGAACTAAATGTGATGTGGATTCACAGAAAATCCAAACTCTTCTGAGGTAATTGGATTTCTTTAGTTGTTAGGATAATGGTCTTTATTGGTTGAAGAAAATACAGTGGACATGGAGAAGCAAATTTTCAGAACTTGGTTCCTAAATTCTGCCTGAAAACCACATGCTTGTAGGAGTTGCAAGAGTAAACCTGCATTTTTTGCATACACATGAATCTATTTCATGTGTGTAAAGGGTATTATTTTACATGACACTTTTACAAATCATCAGAAGTAATGTGGATTAGAAAGGAAAAATAAAGGATGCAGAGTAGATCTCCCAAAGAAGTACAGGGATGACAGACTCCTGTTTTTGCAAGTGAGCTGTCTTCTGACTTTATCTTTTCACCTTCAGCATCACAGCTGCATTCAGCCCTGGAAAAAGATCCATTATGAAACTGCTTGAACGCAACCTTTCTTTATTCATAAGGAATTTTATAGATGCTGATACTGTGAATTCATCTTTTGTCAGAGCAAAATTCTATCACTTTGTGACTTTTCTAGTTGACTGTTTGGGCTTTAATTTAACATCCATCTATGCTCAATTGGAATTTAGATGACAATTGAATGGAGCTGCACACAGCTGTGTGTCTTGTTAGGARCTAAGAGATCTAAAAAGGTTCTACCTTACAAATGAGATGCAGTAATAGCTTCTTTTTTTCTCTCCACTTGAGATAAAGGACTTTGTACTTCCACATAGCTTCTTTATGGCTACTCTAATGAAATAAACAGGATCTTTTCCACCACTGGAATGCCATGGTCTGTACTCTCACRCTCTCTGGCCTGCCTTTAGCCTGTSTCAGCTAGCTTTTTTCCCTAACACGTCTGGGACATGGTGCCAGGGACCACTCCTGAAAGCAGATTGAATATGTTCACATGCTGTGGCCCACATAGATTGCTTGGCATGGCTGAGAAATGTTAATAATGTGGGTATAAATAATTCCATTCTGGTAGTCTTAAGTGACAAAGAATGGCGATGGGCAAGCTTCATTTATGGATAGAAAGAAACCAATATGCGATTTTGAACACGAGACGTTTTGAAAGGCTTGTGAGAAGCCTTTGACATACGTATGTGTGTCATCTTGGTACACTGGGAAAGACTCCCTGAAATCAGAGTGTGTGCTGCTCATGACAAGCAGTGTGCCTTAAAAACAGAAAATAAAACTTYCAGAAGAAGAGTGGGAACATACCTGTGAGGTCCTAATGCCAGTTTATCCCTGCTAGGAGAGAGGAGTGTTGGAAAAAACATCATGGCAAAGATAAATTGGGTAGGAATTCATAGTATGATGCAAATGTAATGCTGTAATGCATGTTACCTCATGTAAGAACAAGTAAATTTAATTCTTTCAGGCCAAATCCTGCTGAGTTGTAGTAACTAAAAAGCACTGTTTCAGTAGTAAATGATCAGAACCAGAGATAAATCAAATCTGACATCACTAGTGCCGCTGGGCTGTTGTTAGGGGTGGAAAAGAAAATTCTCTGCATTTAGAACAGAAAATCAAGYGCACATAGAAGTGTCTTGTGTGCAACAGAACATTCATGACAAAATCCAGRGTTTGATTCAAAAGTCAATCCTTTTTAGTCATGTGCTTGATGTAAAGCACATGTTGATTAGGGTCACTGCTTAAATTAACTGAGTAATGGGTAGTTGTTCTTAAGAACTGAAAAGCTTTTTCTTTTTTCCTTTTCCAGAGGATTAGCTAAGTCCAGGTAGCATATAAATCTTAGAGCACTCATAAGCACCAGAGAAACATTATTTCTGTCATAATGTGTCAGCATTTTTATCAGGCATCTCACTTGCCATATGAAAATAGTTGCGCGTTCCAAATATCGAAAACTCCTAAATACCTTTTAAGTATGTATTTTCCAATCTCCAAAATAAAGCTAAAAGAAGTGGCATTACGTGTAAGTCAGCAATTTGGTCAAAAAAGTTTTTGAAAAAAAATTGTGATAATCTGTTGTTGGTCTAGAACATGATGCTCAAATTTGCAAAGTGGCAGTTCTGTACTTAAGGTACCCAAAACCTCTCACCCCCTTTTCCTGCAGTAGGTAACACTATTTGTCAGGTTTACTGCATTATGGTCAGTGCAGTCTCCAGCACTGTCAAATTTTGGCATGGCTGGGAATCCTTCTTTCTTGAACTGATTTAAATTAATATAGACATGGAAATGTATGCAGTTAATGAAAGGAGAAAGAGAAGCACTATATATGTGGTTGCATAGGTTTTTTAATACAAAAGGCAGGGGGATTTTTTTGCATAATCGTATTTGTTCCAGAAGTAAAGATACCTTCTCAAAGGGAGGAAAGATTTTAATGGCCTGTGGAGATTATTTATTTAGCTAAAATTAAGCCTGTTTCCAGAAAAGTTTCAGTGCAGCAATGAAAACTTGTGCATTTTGGCCTAGTCTGATTTATTCACAGCCTGAAGACCCAATGCTCACAATTGGTTTTCTTGTTTCACATGAAATCTGGGTAATTGTRCCCATCAATCCAAATGCTCTTGGTTTATTTTAGAAACATTATTTATATCTTAGATTTTGCAGACGCCAGGAGGAACATTTCAGCCATACTGAATGCCATATTGTTATTGGGGGCAAATTCTACCCTGGGGCAASTGGCAGGTTCACATGCAGGAGCTGCTCCTGCCTTGCATGCCAGAATTTGACAGGCAGAGTGTGGTCTCACTCTCACCTAGTGAGAGTGGCCTCCAGGGCCCTTCAGACACACTCCTAAAGCACACAAACAGTGATCACCAAAGCCAACAGACTCACTGGCATTAGGGGAGATTTGATCTTATTTAATTATTTATCTATATTTTCAAGTAAAAAGTAAGTATGCTCCATCTTGCTTTTTTTTTTTTCCCACCCCCAACTATTTGATATGATGCTGAGATAAAAACCCACATTAATTGTCTAAAATGAAACATGGGCATCTGAAATGCAAGGTGTTTTATTCAAGAGTTCTCTACAGAATATGTACATTTGAAGAACAAAATCTCTTCACTAAAGCCTTGAAAGAAAATTATAAAGTTCCCCATTCAACTAATTTATGAAAAAAAGATATATGAGTAAAATGCTATTTTTATGTTTGTGTACCAAAGTTTATTGGCCTGGATAAGACACGCTCTTTTTATAACGTCATTAATGGACTATTCATAGAAGATTATTAGCAATGCTTTAGCAAACTGCTTTAAGTAATAGATCATTAAGAAAAAAGACTTTATGGATTGCAAAATATTGACACTTGCAGTGACTGGAATGCTTTTTTATCCACAGAACATGGGTGGCAGCAGAGTAATCCCCATCCTACATCCCCCAGCCCCAGCCCCAGCCGTGTGTCTCACCCTTTACCTGGATGCACCACTACGAAGGGTGAGGGAGCTATGGCAGTTTACTCTGAATTCCCATGCACTTGTTGACCTCTTTCCAAAAAACATAGTTGCTGGTAATCTGAATTGGAGCCCAAGCTGCTGCAGGAGCCAGGTTATTTCTGACAGAATACATTCTACCACTGCTTAGCTCTTGGTCTGTGTTTGGGCTGAGTTAGAGCAGGGATGCTGAACTTGCAGTCTGCTCGGTTGGTTGGTCACCAGAATTATCCATTCCTGGCTCTGGTGAAGCTGATGGGGCTTAGTGAAGAGCCATGTTTCATGCGCTGCAGTTAACACCTAGACTGTAAGGCAAACCATCAAAATGTAAAGGACAGGTAAAATTAACAATGCAAATTTAAAACCAGCCTTGTCATAATGCACGTGGGGTAATTAACTCGTTCTAAAATTATTGCTCACTGCAAGTGGAGCCCGAACATTGTGCTGTTCCTGAGTGAAATGCAGGAAGTTGCAGCATCCTGTTCTACCTCAGCACTTGCTGTGCTCTCTGAGGAAGGCTAGATGTGGGAGGCACAGTGAGGCACACAGTCTGTACAGGGCTCCATGCCTCAGAAGACAGTGAGGTGAGTGCTTGCACAAAAGCCTGCATGTGCAAGCCTATGCAAAGRCAAATATTGCTTGGATATTGTCTGAACTTAAAGAATGTAGATCTGAAGCAAGAGAAGAGTTTACATAGCGGCTTTACCCCTCTTCTGCTGTTGCAGAGTGTTTTTGATGTAAAAAGAAAGGGGTTTAGGTCATCTTTCTCCTAAGTGGAGGAGGATGAGGAGTACATTTGTAACAGCAACAGCATGCCTGRTATTTGAAATTCTTTGGAAATTTTATTATCTAGCAGTTCCTTTGGATTTTTAGGCTGTTGGCACTTCTGGGGAGACCCAGCAGTTGTTCTGTTAAGACCAGAAGTAATGCTGTGGGAGCTTATGGAGCTCTTAAATAYAGCCCAGAGGGAAAGTGACAATAGTTATAAAAGGCATAGGATGTGTTTCCTTTTGCTGCTTGGGTTGCCAGCTGTGGAGGGAAGCACTGGGCCCTTTCTCTGTCCCCTTTAGATTAGCTACCACTGCTTAGCAGGAGCAAAACTTTGATTTGGAGRATTTGAAGATGTTCCAAGCACAGGCAATCCCTTCTAGGCTTTTCCAGAAGAGGAAATGCTCCTGCCTGTACTCATAGTTATAAAGTAGTAATCCGACATCACGTTTGCATGGAATAGGATGATTTGCAGCAGGGTGAAAGGAAGATTTATTCAAGAGACAAGRGCTTTACAGTATTTTCTGTTCATTTCTGATCCATGAGTTAGGAATAATTACTGCATACTTTACTTTCCCTTTCTTGTTCATTGTGTTAGTGTTTTTAATTTCTTTTTCTGTTCAACTACCACTGCTGTCTTTACATGTATYCTCTTATCAGTCTGCACAGAATTARCTCACTGTGGATGGGAGGCTTATTAGGCTATTGAGCAACAAAAGAATCTTAATAGATTTTTGCCAGGTCTTTATTTTATTTTATTTTATTTTATTTTATTTTATTTTATTTTATTTTATTTTATTTTATTTTATTTTATTTTATTTTATTTTATTTTATTTTATTNTTATTTTATTTTATTTTATTTTATTTTATTTTATTTTATTTTATTTTATTTTATTTTATTTTATTTTATTTTATTTTATTTTATTTTATTTTATTCCATRTAAATTTTAYGCATTAAGTATTCTTCCTGTAACACTCAAAATCTTTGTTGTTCTGGGAAGGATCAATACAGCACAAATCCTGTACCCTGATAATTATAATTGTAATGCTTGTGAATCTTCAGTCCTCTTATTCACCTCAATTAATATTAGAATATATGTACAATTAGTATCATTATATTATCCGAATGATGAAATGCTTATTATTAAAGCCTTTTTTCTGACTACCTATACTCACACAGACTTCCCTGTGTACTAATTTGAGAGTTCAGAACAGGTGATAAAATAAGGATGAAAGAGAGCTGTGATCTCAGAGGAGATATTAGGCACCAGAAATGATGGTGTTCTTGTTCCAGCTCTTACACTGACTGTGATACTTCCATTTCTGTAGCACTTGCCATCTCTGGATCTCAAAGTGGATTATAAAGAATAGTGATTTAAACCTTCCTGCACCTCTAGGAGATAGGTAAGCAATATTATTCCCATTTTACAGATGGAGAAATTGTGATACAGAGAGGCTTAGTGTTTGTATTTAAAAGCTGATTTACGAACACACATGCATGCACGCACACAGAGCTGGAAACAGAAGTCAGAACTTTCATTACTCTCTTTTTTGAGTCCATCCTCCTCTCCATTTAACCTCTCTGATTTATATTCCCCATCTGTAAAAAGACGGAAATTGGTATAGACGTGGAGAGATTTGCTTGCACATAAATTTCTGTGCAGAGCCAGAAAAAAAGCCAAACAAACACAGTGCACAAAAGTTGCCTTTAAAATCCAATGCTTTTTATGTTTTGGCAGAGGATATTTTAAGATTTGGTACAAYAATTTTTGTAGGTGGGGAGAGTTGCAGTAGTTCTGCAACATAAAGCATAAAAGTCATCACTATAAAAGGGCTTGATTGTTTGGTAGATAAGCATGTTAACTGGAGATTAAATATTTCAAAATACAGCCATTTACATGGCAAAAGGCCAGACACAGCCAGTAACTCACTCTGAAAGACAGTGCCACATCAGCACCACCAAGGCACGGTGTCAGACAGGAGTGGGGCAGTGGTGCTGCATAAAAGCAGCGATTGCCCCAGAYGCATCTCTGTTTATCCTTCTCCCAGCAAAGTCCTACTGTGTCTGTAGTGCAGCATGAGTTCCTCAGTGGCAAACACCAATCAAGACAACTATKCCTAAATATTTACAAGATAACTGAAATTATGGCTGAACTTGGGGAAAGAAAAGTTTTAAAGATCCAATATAAGTCTTGTTATTTTTACTGCAATTATTGGAATGATTGTTTTTGTAATATTAAAAGAGCTACTTTAAAAGATGTCTAGATACTGGATTAATCTGATAATRTACTGCATCAAAACATCATGAAGGTTCTGATGTCATTATTCTTAAAAACAGTGTTTAAAAAACATCTTGCAGAAGCTTTTAAAAATTCCAATTCTGCTACTAATTTGCTACAGAACTGAAACATTGAAAACCTCATCTATTAGATGTTTTGATTTTAATAACACATCTGGCAATTTTCTGTATGTTGAACAGGTARATTATACAGAAATGTTTTTTCACGTTTCTGTGTGCAACCTGTAGCATAGGCAGGGTAGATTAGACAAACATGCAACACCCACAGTGACATTTTCCTGTAAGTARTTTAACTTCCCTGTGATACAGTACCCAGATTTCATACCTTTACGAGTTGATATTTAGGAAATAAGTCTGGTTAATATATATATTTATGTTAAATGGAACGGAGACTGGATGTGTTTATATGTCACCACGCAAGCGTCAACCTGTACATGACTCAAAGATTCGTTCAAAAGTTAAGATTCCTTTTTTGTTTCAGTTGTAAAACTGCACGCAGAGAAGCAGACTGAATTTCAGGTAGGGATTTAGTTGAYTTGGAGCTAAGGTAACACCTGATTTTATCACTACAAGTTTTATCAGATAATAACAGTGCTGATGCTAATTATAATACTTGAGCAAGTGAGTTGGTTCATTGTTTTAACCTGTGACTGAGATCAGACTTTGACCTGGGGTCTTCCGGAATGCTAGTACAAATAATTTGTTACTTTTGCTCCCAATTACACTTAAAGTAGCGAGTGTCTTGAGGTAATATAGCTGCTGCAGCTGGTGGATTGGGATATGGCTTTGCTAATGCATTGACCTTCTTCATCCGTGTAACATGAGTTAATTTTYAGCCTGACAGTAAATGCTGAAATTTGAATTGTGGCACTAATGCACCGTTTTTTTCTGTCAAATCAGACTGAAGGGTCATTTAGTGATGAGGATAATGGTTCACTTAGAAATAGAAGGAAAACCAGCTTCTGAATTCTAGGGGGAAATCTAGATCTTGCTTCAAAAARCAAGCTGAACTAGGGGGAAATTAGCCTACGAAATTCCTGTAATACTTCACCTGTAAGTCTGAGTATTTGCMTTACCCTTATAAAGATTCTGTAACRAGCACATTGGAATATTTACCATAACAAGTTAGACAGAATAATAAAACAGCCTATGAAATTTGGTGTTCAGGCTATCAAGCCTCAAAAAGAGGCTCTCTCTGAAAAGTGAATCAACAGAAAACTGCTATAGTGGGAATTTCCACATGCTAGTGACAAGTTTTAGTCGTTTCTCTACACCCTAAGAAATCCTAAACCTAAGAGCTGTTGGAGACTGATTCTTTTGTTTTTGTTCCTCTCAGAAGTGTCTTTCTTTCTTTCCTGCAGCACGGAAAAGGATATGCTAGTCACTTCTACAGGACTTACCTGAAGCAGCATGATTTGCACAAAAGAAAAGTCGACCAACAAAAAGCATCAGCTTTCAACTTCATTATCTTGGCCATCCAGTTCTGTGTAACTGAAGGATTTGTGTGCTGTTGGAGACATCCTGGCCAACAATAGGACCTAATTGCTCTCAGCAGGCCTGAGAAATGAGTTGAAATGTGTAGAACTGTAGAAACTTCAGAGGCAACTGATCTTGCCTCTCTGATCAGTGTGTGCCTGTTTACAGCACTATATATCTTTCTCTCTCCAAAATGTCACTGAGCCCTTTAGATGTTTATATTCACCACAAAAAGCCAATCGTACAGATAAAAGAGATGTGCATTATAAATGCAATATCACTGTTTTAAACTTGACTGTTTTATATTATTTTTGTGTGATCAAGTGTTCCCCAAACTATTCCAACTTTACAAGAGAGATTGTGATCATGTTCTTTTCACCTGTGGGTCACAAAAATGTTGTTAATCTGAAGACCCACAAAATTATCAAAGACATTTCTGTAGTTTATACACCGTGTTGCAAAGTGTTTATTGTACTATTTCAAAGCTTCTAAATAAATATAAAATATATATATATTATATTATATATAATTTTCCGAAAAATGTGGTACAACTTAGTTGATTTTTAAATGGATTCATACAGTCTACACCATACACTAAAGTGAGAAGATAATTCAGGGTTCCTAAGCTATCCTTGCTAAAAACAAAAAAACAAAATAAACTTTTAGTAGTACTTCCCCAAAAATCGTATTTTGGTCAATCCTGTTTTTCTTGTTTAAAAGAAAAAAAAAAAAAAGCTGTATGCAACAACATTTTGTCTGAAAAGTTGTAAGGGATTTTCAATGCCAAAGATGCAGCTGTCAATATGACCCGAATGAGCGCTATGTACTATCAGAGGTATAAATCACTCTCCATTATTTTGATTATGTTTCTATGGTTTTTAATTTGGAATCACAAAATCTTTTGTAAGGCTCTATAAATTCACCTGTATATGTTGTTAAAAAGAACACTGAGTGTCTGTACATTTTGCAATGTAAGATATAATGTAAGTGAAGTATTTTAAGAAGATCATCCCAAGCTCATAAATATGTATACATRCATACATAAATACATACACACACACAAACACCCACACATCTCTCTCTTTAACATAGTTTTGTGAAACTATACAAATATATTGCCTAAAAATATTTCTCTTGTGGCTAGGAATAGTTGTTGGTAGAATTCAAATTACAAAGGCAAAGTATATGCCAGACTCTTTTATGACAAAGGAGATTTCCAATTAGGAACGTGGCACATTCTCAGCTGACCCCTGTCCCATTGGAGTTAAAATAATGTTGGCCACCATCTTTGATGGGAAAAGGATTAAGCCCTTGCATATAATCTTTATGTTCTGTAATAATTCTGTGGTCTGAAACAGTATCTTAGAGAGCTTCTTTTCTATGAAATATTGAAAAAAGTAAAATTTCAAAGGTAAACGTTTAAAACGACTTTCATGTCCATTTACTAAATGTAAAAATCTAGTAAAATTTTTTCTTTTTTTTTTTTTGTGCTGTGATTTTTTCCCCCCGCTATACCTTAATGTCAAATAATGAAAGCAAATGAGGGTACACCTTGTGGTCAGCCAGTGCCTAGCCAAAWTCAAACCAATTCCTACTGATGATTCAATATCAAATAAAACAAGGGMAAGTGGTTCATTGATTGAAGTGGGATTTGGATCATGCCATTATATAGGAATTCTGTTGTCCCCACCAATGCTGCCATGGGATGAATGTGTGAGACGTCACTGCTATGTCATAATAGAATTTGGGTTTCTTGTTTTTGCTGGTTCTGGGTTTTTTGTTCTTTGTAATGGCAGTTTCTATTAGATAGGAGTATATGAATCACCTCTATGAAAACCATCCTGTTGTGGATCCAAATATATAAAGGGAATCCAGCATTCCTGATCAAATTCCACAAGTTTGTTATACACCTCGTGGACTAGACCCCAAAGTTGTTAATTTAATATTCCAAACAAAAAAACCTATGCTCATTAGACACTTTAATATGTGCATCTAGCACATTTRTATAGTGAAAAATTGTTTCATGAGATTGTTTTAAAAATGTGTGTTATACAAAACCTAATCCAAAAATCCCCCAAACAACTTCATTAGCTATTGATTTGAGCAAATACAACAGTGAAATGTTCCTCCTGCTGTAGGTAGCAGACCTTTCAGTTGCCTACAGGCTTCATTTATTTTATGAAGAAAAGCAATGGAATTTGTGACAAATATTTAATTGAAAGGAGATCATTAGATTCTTGTTTCTGCTTTTAAAGCAAGAAAGTCCTTGCTATTCTTAGACTTGTTTCTAAGTAACTTTTTAATACAGACAYATATTGTAATTCATGGTTGTTTTCAATCTTTGTGAGGAAAAGGAAATGRTTTTACTCTCTATTTCACGAACAGCCAAAGTGTTTCTATTTAATGAAACTCTCTCCACATTTTGCATGCCTTTTTTTTTCATTATTAACCACATCATGTTCTGTCATTCATTTCTAAAACTGAACTCTTTGCATCAAGTGTGATATACCTACAGATTTATTAATCTTCTTTTATTAAATGTTAAATACCCTTGGCATTGGTCCATATATACACAGAAATCCTTCTGAGTTCACTGGGAGAGTCCCAGAGGCAGTCAYGGTAGGATGAAGGACTGTCAAGGAAAAGGAAGAATTACAGTACTACAGCCTGAGCTCTYGAGCTAGAGCTGTAGCTTTTGCTGATTTCCCTTGCTCACCCTGAGTTTTGGTGCTCTAACATTTGCTGGCACAAGCCTTGGGACACACTGAAACTCAGTACATAGCTGCTGTCCCAAGAGAAGGGCAAATTGGGCAGTGCAGAGGCTCAATCTGTCCTGTCTCTGTTTTAGTGGGCRTCTGGCCACCTCCCACTGAAATTGCCTTGTTCAGCACCTCCCATGTGTTCCATCATGCTGCTGGGTGCCTGTCTGCAGGGACAGCTCTGTAAATGCCTTCAAACATCAGCCTRTGTGTGTGCCTCTTCCTCTGCAAAGCACTTGTGATGCAAATATTGATGGACTCTCATTTGCCTATTGGACCCAACAGTGAGCTGAAAGTAATCAGGAAATATTTAAGTTGGCTATTAAGGGGAAAGATTGATACCCATGAAACTGAGATAAGGAAGGTTTTGGAATCCCCTTCATTGTAGGTTTTCAARGACAGCTCAAAAAACAACTGTAAGGGGTAAGTGGGCTTGCCTCAGAGAAAAAGCACAGAGAAGGCTCTCAGTCCTGTTGTGCTGTAATGATCCTGGTGGGGCATGCTAAGCTTTGGAGCAGTTAATCTGTGCACAGCTGTAGGGACAAGAATGGTGTATCCTATGTATGTTATTTCTTTGAAGCAATATTTAATGTTTAAATTTACAATTTATGAGCATAATAGAACAAGCTGCCTGTGAGAATAACTATCTTTGGAGTAAATTAGAGTTCAAGCAGAGAAGACAGRGTCTTATAAAAGATAACAATATGGAATCAGGTCTGTGACCTTTTTTTTTTCCAATTCCTGATTTAGATATGTAGCAATAGATTTCTAAGCAGCTTGCCTAATAAAATTCTTCAAAATTGGGCTTTAGTTTCTTCCAGATGGATTCTTCCAAAACTTAGAAATACTAAGACATTTCACTACTTGAAATAAAGCTCCAATTTTTTAAAGCAAGTTTTTGCTAACATGCCTATTAAGGGACGGTRTTTCCATGAACATATTCTTAAATTACTAGAAAAAGGTGTAGTAATTTTTCATTAGTGTTGTTGCAAAATTAGGTGAMATGAAAATACACAGATAAATACAATTTGTAGAGCTTCCTGCATTATAGCCTCCATATAGTTGTGGGGGAGATACATGTGTGTGTATGTGTGTGTGTGTGTGTGTATAACTATAGTTCAAATTCTGGGAAGTTGTCACRGGAATTTTTCTTACAGCTCCTATCAGTAAATGTAAACAAAAGGGTAGAAACACGTTAGGATACTACAAAATTAGACTTGTTCTTTAGTGTAGATTGGAGTTTTTCATTCAAGAATTAAATTCAGCCGCTTCTTCATGTGTTATACCCACAATCAAGCACACAACTCCACAACTCTTTTTTTTTTTTCTTTTTTTTTTTTTTTTTTTTTTTTTTTTACTTCCAAAATGTTACCTGCTCATAGAAAGGGGTTTTTTCATTCTTTTTTTAAAGTAATGTCATTCCTCAGGGTAAAGGGTGTTTTTTTTTTTTTTTTTTCCAAAATGTTACCTGCTCATAGAAAGGGGTTTTTTCATTCTTTTTTTAAAGTAATGTCATTCCTCAGGGTAAAGGGTGGAAAAATAGATAGTCTTCCTAGGCTGATAAATAGCAATTGCAATTTTGCAAGGGTATTAAATACTTGTATGTCTTACCTGGAGAAAGCCGATCATATCCAGTCAATGTTCCATGTTCTAGTCTCAAGTTTTATGGCATTTGGACTTGTGAATTAAAACCTATACAGAGTTATAGGTGCCAAAATAAGCATTTTTGATACACATTTARTAATTGCAATTTGATTGCAAAAACTTGGCATCAGATGTCTATAAAGGGTAGAAAGTTGTTTATTCTATTCTATTTGCAGTTATGTAAAAGACAGCCAGTAGGATTTATTAAAATATTGTGCTATGACAAGTTCTGAAACTGTGAGTTGAATCCTTTGCACTGAGATCAAATTCTTCTCAAAGAGCTCCTTCATTTATTTTGTCTCTAAGAAATGGATACATATATATATAAACAAATCTACACAGCCATTACAATCCATTGTTGAGCATCTGTGTTTTTGTAGATATCCTCATATGTAAGAAATRAGCAAGAACTAACTTGGACAGATTTCTTGAACTGAAATTGTTTTTGAATTTGAATTTGTTAATAAAGTTAATGATATTGACAGACATCAAGAAAAATGAAATCTCTGTGGGTGTAGCTCTCCAGAAGGCAAAYGCTTCACTTAGGAAGCATCCTGTCAAAAAACTGTATAAATGCAACTGCTGGAAATCTTGCTGAGTCAAGATGAAAGATGCTGTGCTAAAGCTTTCTTGTTCACTGTGTCAGCACTGATTAAAGTGTCCTCTGGATGGTAACCAGATTAGGCAAGCAGAAGATACCAAAAATTGCAAACAGGATTCAGACGACGTTCACCATCCCTGCAGAAGAGACAGACAGATAGGTGAATATATACCAAAATACTCATCTATATAATACAATATGGAAAAAAAAGTCAAACATTTAAGAAAAGAGAATGCTTTCAAATGCATGCACTTCAAAGATTAAAGTTCATCTGATGCTCAACTTGGAAGCATATTTTGGGTAATTCATCTTTGATTTGCACTAACCCTGGAGAGCAATGTATTGTATGACAAAGCCTTACCACTACATGATARAGGGAATGTAACCAAACCAACCTTAAGTTTTATAAGTCTTGGATCCAAACATTCAGGTTCCAAAACTGAGCTGTATTTTATATGCATCAGAGCCTAATTCCATTAAAGGCAGTGGCCCAAGCTGCAGTGATCTGAAGGAGAGCAAAAAGAAGTTTTCATTTCTTTCTTTATGCATTTTTGAGCAAGAGCAGCCTGTGATAAAATTATTTGACATCAGAAAAAGGAAAACTTCCCTGGCTTTGCTTTTAAAAAAGCTGCACAATGCAGTTTGGAAATTTGAAAGTTTGGATGTGGCTGTATGTCTGTAAAAAAAGACAATTTTATCTCAAAGCAAAAGAACACAAGATGTTAAATAATATGTTTCATTTTTCTATTAAGATAAAGACAGAAATGCAGTCCTGAAAAGACAGGAAAATAAAGTTTTTATTATGCAGAAATTCAGACAACTAGAAATTCATTGGAACAGATATTCTTACACTGATCTAGCTGTTGGTTGAAAATGTGAGCAAAACAAGCAAAGAAAATATCAACTTCAATCTCATGGGTGATTCAAAAAGTTTTGCTCTGGAAGGYAACAAACAGATCCCAAGAACATGATCTCCTTTTGAACTTGGCTGCAAGTTGTTTTCCATCATCTTTGCTGGTCTAACATACTTGGAGTGTAAAAGTCCTCTGAATGGTTTGCATGTTCACCTCAGTGGAGGGAGGGTAATCCCATTTGTTGAGAATAATCTGGAAMAAAGATCTAGATGAAGCCTGATGTCAAAATTGCCTAATATTCCATTCTGAAATTCCATACCCATCACTACAGCTTTTCTAACCAGCTCTCAGAATAATCTAGGGCTGAAACTTTATGGGMTGCAGATGGAAAAGCAGTGGTGTGGCACTGTTCCTATGTGAAGAAGAAAAAGAGGAGAGAGAGAACATTTTCTCTGCTCTTCCTAGTCTCACAGACAACATTAATTGATACTTAAATAGTGTTTTGTTCGGGAACATAAATATCATGAAAGGAGAAGGATTTTACCATGAGAGCAATATATTTGTTGTGGCTTATGCTATATTAAAAAAAAAAAAAAAAGAAGAATGCAAGCAAACATTCTCCTGCTCAACCCCCTGAAGATGAGGGTAAATGATGCCCTTGGAGCTCACAGCCATTCAGTTTCTGAAAGACGCTCTGTTTGATTTATATGCTGGCTGTCAACAAAGACAGAAGAGAGACAGTGTTCTGGAAGTTAAAAATAGGTAATTAATATAATCTAGGGGGAAAATGCAATATACCTTGTAATAATATCATTAAACCTCACTGAGCCGCTTGAAACGATCTATTAAAAATTAAACAAACAAGCAACCAAAACCCTAAAACAAAAAATAAATCTGCTTCTTGGCACTCCAGGAATACATTTACATTAGATTGATCACAGCTAAATTGAAATAAAATGGCTGAGGTRTATATGTGAAGTACCATATTTTTCTCATTCCTGTTTCCAGGGGATGGGAAGAGGGTCTGTCCTGGCACSCAGGGCTCCTTCCTGACCTGTCCTTGGGGACAGGAACATTCTGGAACATTCCTCACCCTCATCCTATTGTGAAAATTTAAGAATTTACACACTTCCTTCCAGATGTATTATAATTTATTCAACTTCAAATATTATTTTTTAAGGGATGATACTTCACTGTGCTTTWGACCATTTATGTCAGCTATTTTTCAAGACTTGCTGTCATTAGGAAGAGTTAAGTAATAGACTTATGAGTCTAACTTAGATTTTCCTTTATAATTAGAGATGGAGTTCAAGTAGCCCTTATCATACAGAAATTGTGATTAAGGCTCCTGGGTTTCATTTTGCTACTTTGATTCCTGTTGTTGATGCCTTAACAAAGGAATTAATTTATTTTATTAATAAATAAATAAAATTTTGTTCTATTTAGTAAGTCTGATCTAAGAAGCACCCCTTAATTAGGAAAAKATTGAGGCAAAATCAAGTAGCTTACTGTTTTTCTTTTTTATATAAATAATTTCCAGACCTACCACTGCTCAGGAGGAAGGACATTTAATGCAGTAACAAAAAATATTTCAAGTCTGCCCACTGATTCGCTGGACTGGGGAAATTGCTTTCCTGTTTCCTTTCTGTCTGGAGTAAACTGGAAACCACTATTTGCATGCAAATTTCTTAAGTGTTTAATTCTTCATTCACAGATTTAAATCTACCACTTTACTGAACATGTTGCTAATATTCATAGATCTAAAACTTCAGGGGGGGAAAAAAAAGCCAAACTCAAAAGATGTTATGTTCTTGTCCCAAATATAACTGTCAGCCCTGGAAAATATATGGAAATAAAAACCAAAATATTTTCAAGATTGATATTTTTAGTGATAGATGTTTAAAGATAGATTTTTAAAGAAAGATTTATTGACTGCTGTTCTGGATGCTTTTATATCCTTTATTAGTAATCAAAATATACTCCACTGCTATGACAGATGCCTACATCACTATCCTTACTTTCCTGAGGCATAACTGAGAAACTTCATATTGCAGAGGTGGGAACAGAACCTAGTTCCTAAATCAAAATAACAAGAGGAAAAACCACCACAACAGTCATTATGCAATACAATAATGTAAAATCACATGGGTACTTCCATWCTGAGCTCTCCCCACATCCAGGTTAATGAGCTAACTAGCAGTCTAGAGAGCAATATGCAATTTGGTGCCCTTGGTCTCTCAGTCAAAAGAATATATAATTATTCTTTTCAAAATGGGACAGCATCAAAGAGAAAAATGAAGAGCTCTTCATCTTTCCACTCAGAGCTGAAATCCTTTTGGATTTGATGATTAGGGAGGGTTGGGAAAAGGAAATTGGGTTTAGATCCTATCATATTAAAGAAGCATTTGTCCTCAGCAGCCAAGATTATGAGCAAATACTACGATCATATGGTGTAAAAAGGGCCTCTATCAGCATTTCTTTGTCTGGTAGTTTTCTGCTTATACATGTTTTCTGCAAACACCTAAAAATAGGATCCTGTTTCGTTAAGATGTTTGTTAAGATGTTAAAGACTGGATACCTAAGATTTCCTGGGCAGATGGTATGACTTCTGGAATATTTTATCAGGATGTGAGAAATCTGTATTCAGCTCTTYCCACCTCATGTAATTTCTGCATCCACACCCAGCTTAGAAGAATTGCTAAACAGCAAGGTGGAGGATTATCTCCTTTTCTACTGTTGCAGTCTGCAAGAGCATTTAAACCTCTCTTGGTTCAGGAACTAGGCACAYTTGCCACCTCCCATGGCTTATCACTGATTAAATGCAGGCTCATTTGCTTGCTCTCCAGTGAGCGAGATACAATATGCTTCCATTGTAAAAGGGAGATTCCAAATGTGGTGGGAAAAAAATGTTTCATTTTGAGATGCAGCTTTGTTTTGATAATTTTATTTCCTTGATGTTATGTTCTTGTGAAATATTGGAGTATTAGATTGCAAAACACAAGTTGTTTCAAAAAAATCAAACAAGAATGTTTCCTGTGAATATGTTGTCACWAATGTTACTCAAGGTATTTTTAATTTTTTTTAATGTATTTTGTTTTAATTTTTATTTTTTAATTTTTATTTTATTTCTTTGGCTTGGCTTGCTCTTACCAAAGAAAACCTTGCAGACCCATGACAGGTCTCTCTCTCCCTCTTTCCCCAATTTCACACACCTCTGAGAGACTTAAATTGGCCTGAGCAAGTACCTTGAACTCGTAATATAATGAGAGACATATGACACCTGSACTTGTTGGCATGCAGGTGAAATCCTGCTTCAGTTCCAGTTTCATCTAAATAAACCAAGGAGCATAAATGTAGATTCCAAGCCTACTGCAGGTCAACATCTTGCCCTGACAGGTCCTTTGCAAAGAGGGCAAATGGACACATTAATTGAAATACTGAATATCCATGTAGAGCAATAATTTTATAGTTGAATGAGTAAACATAAATAATAAGTGAATGCAAACTGAATTAAAATGCGAGGTACATGGTTGTCCTCTCAAAGTTGCAGCACAGAGGTCACAACCTAGGGAAGAAGAAATGAGCTAATATAAAAAGGTATCTGAGTTAATAACTCTGCACTCCTGAGATAGGCTGATTATACCAGAAGTTTGTCAATTTGTTGTCAGCCATACAGACTACACTTCCAGACTATATTATTGGAAGTAAAGATCTCTCTCTGCTCATATCCTATTCCCAGGATTTGTGTTCCCTTAGGGCTTTCAAAGAAGAAAGAGCAACAGACACTGTTCTATCTTGATGMTGGTGAGAATACCTCTCTGGACTGATCTTGTATTTTAACACCCTGTTGTATTCCCTCTGCACTTTTTCAACACACAGGAGCTAAATTGGGAGAAAATGTCTTTCTTAAAAGATCAAAAACTCAGCAGGCTTTGAACCCTTAAATAATATGGGAGATCACAAGAAGCCCATTCAAGCCAGAATGATCTGCTTATCACCTTGAATTATATCAGTACCATCCTTCTCTTTATTGCCCTYAGAATGGGCAGAATCAAAGATAAAATTGCATAAAAAATGACACCCTGTGGCCTGCTGATTTCTGGCTTCCATTTGTATGTTAAATCACCAGCAGCTGTCATGATCAGAAAGTGTGTGAGTCTGTGTTGAAGGGGATAAACATACACAGAAAAAAATTAGGACTTGCTTCCTTAAGGGAAAGCAAAACAAAGTTGAAATGGAGAAGTATGGACAGTACAGATGGTGAATGAGTAAGTAATAATGCTGTTTGAGGAATATGGGGCAAATTCTGTGTACACATCTTGATACTTCTGTCTGCATGGATACGGTGTATTGCCTCTCAAAAACWGAATGGAAAATGCTTTTAAATGTCAGGCATTTTTGTTATGTTTGTTTATGTATGGTTATGTCATACAATAGCTACAACAWTAAGGACAAGTTTGGAGTTTCAGAAGGTTGCAGCTAACTGTCCTGTTTGGGGGATAACACCAAGCACTTCTCTGCAGAGTGAGCTCACTTGGCTGGCACTTCAGCATGGAGCCTTCCTTTGGTTACCTTTCCTTGAGTGAACTGGGGAGCAGGCCATTCCTGTGGAACTGCCCCTTGGTCTGTACTCTGGCTGAACTCACAGCCAAAAAGAAATCAGCTGTTGAAAGCAATTTTTATGTAAAAATGCTTCATGGCTGTCGTGGTTTAAGGGTGGTAATCTCCAGTTTTAGCATCACCACTGAAACCACTCCAAAGCATGTGCTGCTCGCTCCTACTCTCTCTGACTTGGCCCTCCCTCTCACTCTCCCCCAGCAGCAGGATGGACAGGAGAACTGGAGGCACAAAAGGAAAAGATCATGGGTTGAAACAAGAACAAGTTACTGGAAGCAGCAATAAAATAAGAAAATAAATGGTAACAGCAACAACATTAATAAATGAAAGTGTGCAGGGGTGGGGGGTAGTGGTGGTGAGAGAATCAATCACATGCAAGTGCTCACCACTGTACCATGTGGAGCYTGAMAATATCMAWCCACAGCCCTCTACCCCAAACTGTAAGGGACCTCTTCCCCTGTTCCCAGAGAATGATGCCTGGTGGCATAGAATACCCTCTGGGTCCTGGCCATGCCCCACTCCTGGATACTGCAGAAATTAACCCTGGCCTGGCTGGAACCAGGGCATTGTCTCTGAATAATGATTTAAACAACTTCTAAGCCCTCACAGCTCAAAGGGTGCGAATATTCAACTTTTCTCAGAAGCAAGTTACTACATTAATAAGAGCCTGACTTCCTTTCTGCCACAATTACAGATGCAGCATTTCCATCATCTTTATTTCAACATTAAGCTTTCTTTGTTCAACAGACACAAAACACATCTACAGATGTTTGCTGGGAGGGTACTGTGAATTTTTCTGTCTCCCTTAGCTGCATATTTATGCAATCCATGCTGAGCACTGTTTTGCAGGTAGGAACTTATGCATGAAACAATGCTGAATTCTACTTGTTCGTAGATTGTGTAACTTTCWACTGATAGAGTCTCATCTGTTCCATCTGTTAGCACTTCACTGGGAAGTATCTTTCCTTGATGGCCTGCCACTTTTCAAGAAGGATCCTTCCCTTTTGTTCCTAATTTCTGCACAGCATTGCTTCCTCTTTGTTAGATGTATCACTTCTCCAGAATTCACAATCTTTAATAAACACATCATCGCACAACACACACAAAATGCTTTCATCTATTCTTTAGATTTTGTAACATCTCTAGAATTATTTTTTCCCCTTCTACGTGTTTTGCATAAAATTGTCAGCAAACCTATTTAGTTCACTCTTGGAGAACTGAAGTTTTCACCTTCCCTTTGTTCTTCTCCCAGTTCAGTAACTYTTCATCAGATGGCTTGCACTCCTTGGTGGTGGTTTTTTAACCATTCACTGTGACAACTGAATCAATCATACTCAAGCCCTGGGCTCAGATATCCCACTGATATTGGTGTAAAAGAAAGATCTAAGATGCAGATTTTTATTATATAAAAAATACTTTCAGGAGAGACTTGAATGTTTACATTTCAGCATGTGTTATAAATTGACACCATCCTATTTCCCCATAAAAATGCATTTGGCATTCTGGGGTATATATGAAAAGGTTACTCACAGGTATCATAAAAATTCTTCTTCATATCTGCTTCAAATCAAAATAYTCTTTCTTACCCATACTTCAGTGTGAACACCAGATTTTTATTTATCAATATTTGTAAAAAAATAGCACATAGGATACCCACTTGTAACAGGTTAATTATTAAAGTCAATAGCAGGATTTAGGCAAACAAAAAACTGCCCAACAATGAGAAGTGGGAACCCAGTCTATATGGTACTGAAATTCAGCTGTACTTCATAAAATATATGTAGGAAAGATGGCCTGGTGACTGAGGGTAAGCAGGAYGAAAAAAGTTTGAAAATTTGAGCTTTTCTTCACCAAAATACCAATTCTGGAATTTCACTACATGTGTAAGAACAGAGATCAGTCTGGGGACTCTTAGCCTTCAGAACTAATGAAGACAAAATACTCAAGTTTCGGAGTGTCTGACCTTTTGGAACTTTGCAAGTTTGAATTGTTGCATGTCATAGCCTAGATTGATCCCATTCAAGTGTAGACATCAACATTAGATGACCTCATTAGGATATGGCAGCAAGCTGCTAAATAATACAGGGAAAGAGAAAATTGTATCAGGGAAAGCTGAAATTGAAGCAGCACTGAAATGACTGGTMGTGCTCACCCTGCCAAGAAGCAGGTCAAGATTACATAGACTTCAAATGGGGATAGGCCATCAAATGAAAAAAACTTCAATACAATAAACTTAGTCTTAAAAGCTTCATTTTCCTAAGTCCTAAGGCAGAGAGTTCTCTGAAGAGTTCAGAAACTCTATATTGGCCAAAGAAAGCCTCATTATTTAAATTTTGGCTAAACCAAGTAATTGCGTTCATACAAATCAATCAGATCATAGAA
>CADDXX010000157.1:933690-1038079 GCA_902810485.1 Alauda arvensis | reverse complement strand
CTTCCAGGGTAGCTATTGGGGTGTTTACCAGAAAAAACCCCAGGGTTATAAAAGCCCCAATTTTTGATGTGTACATTGGCCTGGACTGTGTGTCACAACCCCAGACAACAGTCACCCACATACTGCTGGTACCACAGGTGGGGATATCCCTCTAGCTCTTCTTCTACCGCTTTTCCGCTACTTCTCCCTTTACAATTTCCTCTCTTAGGGTGACCATGTATCCCAGGATGGCTATACACCCTTTTTCCAATCCATTACTTTTTTTTTTTTTTTCTAGTTACTGTTTCAAAGCAGTTCTAATAAAATTTGTTGTGTGGTTATTTGGCATCATTTTGCTTTCAGCCATCCCAGGGGATCCTTTAACAATGAATAAACCTGGCTGCCCTTCCTCAGAGGTGGGTTGCAACAGTCCTGCCACTGGTCACCAGAGAGGAGAGATCTGTGCCTACCCCTCCTCTTTCCCTTGTCAGGAAGCTGCAGACAGTTTTGAGGCCCCCTCTTCTGCAGTCTCCTCAGCCTCCTCTCCTCCAGGCTGAATAAGCCMAATGACTTCAGCTCCTCCTCATGTAACTTCCCCTTGAGACTCTTCACCATCTTTATAGCCCTGCTTTGGACATTTTCTCATAGCTTATKGTGGTTTAGCAATGGTATTCCCCAGTGAAGGGTTCCCACTGAAACACTCCCAACCACACGCTGCTGCTTGCTAACTCCCCACTCCCCCTTCCCTTCTCCTGTGGAAGGTTGGAAGGAAAAAGTGGAGACAAAAAAGGTAAAGAAYATGGATTGAAACAAGAACAACTGCTGGAAACAGCAATGAAATAAAACCAAACATAACAGAAACAATAATGATACCAGAGTGTAGAAGAGAGGTGAATGATTCCTGTGTGATTTTTCACCACGCAGAACCTGACACTAGCCTTGCCGCTCCTTTCACCACTGGCCCGACCGAAAGGGACCCTTTTCCTCCTCCTCCCCACTCCCTGTGTAGGATGTGGGGTAGTATAGAATAAACTTGGGGTCCTAGCCATAGCCCCTCCTGGCTACTGCAAAATTTAACCCTGTCCTGGCCAGAACCAGGACAAAACCTTTTATATTTCTTACATTGCGGTGCCTAAAGCTGGACACAATACTGAAGGTGAAGTCACAGGCAGATGCTGGTGCCAAAGTTGGAGCCCTAACCAGGGAAGTGACATGTCCATCTCTGTAAGCATTGCTCAGCAATAACAAAARCAYCCCTGAATTATSAACACTGTTCWCAGCAGAAATCAAAAAAYACAGTCCCATACCGGCTACTATGAAGAAAACTAACTCTAGCTCAACCAAAAGCAGAGGAAAATTTAATTTTGTTTTTTAACATTTTAGTTACTTCTGACCATTATTTTAAAACAGAAAATAGCAGCTTAAATTTTAAATCAACAATAGAAACTCAAGTAGTTACTGCAGTTCATTATTAGCTTGGAAGAAAACAGAGCAGCGACCATTTCCCTAATTGTCCTTAAAGTCATTATTACATATGCAAGTACAATTTGGTACTCTCCAGAGTCTTTCCCTCATTACACTCTGTGATTCACTGAATTACACGATTGTGATTAGTGCGGCAATGGGTGTCCAAGTGGTATCAGGCAACTACAGGGCTCCTTTTGTGGAGGTCAATTTAATTACATTGTGCATGACAGAAACCAGGCCAACTGAGTACTGCCTTTGCCATCAGCAATTGACACCTGAGTGTTAATGAGCTGGTAATTAAGAGTTGGCACAGACAGACACATTTTAGTGTTTGGGACTGGGATTACCATATGCTTCAATGTCTCCATGCTAAAAGCCTGAAGTTATTAATTTTTTTTTTTTTTAAGATATGGGATTCTGAAAAAAAGGGAAATGATGGCATTCGAAAATAACAAGCAAGAAAACACTTYTATCAGGACTGAATGCTGCCTGTCATAATTTTCTGAGAAATGCCCTCCTCTACTTGTAATAATCTTATCAGCATTTTATTTTTTGTAATAGATGTTGTATTGGGTTAGTGTGGCCAGGGTTTGGTAGTGGGGTGGGGGGAAGAGGGGAGGYTACAGGTGTGGAAGCTGCTGGAAGCTTCCTCCATGACCAGAAGAGCCAGTGCTAGCTGTCTCCAAACAGATGTGCCACTGACCAAGACTGGAGCAACGAGAAATGGAGGTAACATCTCTGTGGTAACAGATTTAAGAAGAAAGTGTAAAAAAAAAAAAACAACACACAAACTATTGTGCAGTTGTAATTGTGGCCAGAGAAAAGCAGGATGAGAGCACGTGAGAGAAACTCTGCAGACACCAAGGTCAATGGAGGAGATGTAGGAGGTGCTGCAGGCACTGGAGCTGGAATTCCCCTGCAGCCTGTGGTGAAGATGATGGTGAGGCAGCTGTGTCCCTGCAGCCCGTGGAGGAGCACAGGGATACAGGGATCCCCCTGCAGCCTCTGGAGACCCATGAAGACCCRTGCTGGAGCAGGCTCCCAGCAAGGGCCTGCAGACCCCTGGAGAGAGGAGCCCCTGCTAGAGCAGGTCTCTTGTAGGACTTGTGACCCTGTAGGGGATCCACTCTGGAGGAGGCCATGCCTGAAGGACTGTACCCTGTGGAGCAGTGACTCATGTTGCAGCAGTTTGCAGAGGGCTGTTGCCAGTGGGATGGACTCACACTGGAGAAGTTCTTGGAGAATTGTGTCCCGTGGGAAAGACCCCATTCTGGAGCACAGGAAGGATTCCTCTCCTTGACCAGCAGCAGAAATAAGGTGTGATGAACCCTTAAACTCCCTCCTCCTTCTCTCTGCTCAGCTGCAGGGGAGGAGGTAGAGAGGGGAAGGAGGGAGGAGTAGTGGGGAAGGTGCTTTTATTTTTCCTTATGCTGCTCTGATTTTGTTACTAATAAATTAAATTAACAATTCGAGTCTGTTTTGACTGGGACAGTATTTGGTGTGTGATGTCTCCCAGTCCTTGTGTCAAAACATGAACCCTTCATATACTTTTTCTCCCTGTCCAATTGCAGGTAGGAGTGATGGAGTGGCTCTGGTGGGTGCYTGGCACCCAGSCAGGGCCAGCCCACTACAMATATTGACCAAKMCATGCTCACAATGGAACTGCCTATAATCAGAGGCAYGTTTTAAAGTTTGTTATTAAGTAAAGCAGCATTGTTATTAATTTCACTACAGCTGTTTGGCCTAGAAAAATTTAATCAGAGCTGAACCTGTATTGAAAAGTATTTCTTACAGTTTAGAAATCAATACYATATCTTTCTCAAAGAAAAGAAAAATTAAAATTGATAAACATTAACACACATGCCTTTTATTTCTAAGAAGCTATAAATACAGAAATGTTAGTTRTACTGTTCCTGCTTTTTTTTTTACTGGTTTCCCTAAATCGTTATGGTATCTTTTCAATTTTAAAAATGAAATCTTGTATTCCAGTCTCTTCACAATACAGCTTTATGGAAAAGTTATAAATTGCCACATTTCTAAATATCCAGGATGCAAGTTCTTCAAATCTTTGGTATCATTCATAATATTGGTTTTGACTTGTTGTGGTGCTTTTCTCAGCCAAACATTGATTACTAGGCTCTTCCTAGAAAAACAGAAAGGCATGGACTTGTATGTCAGTCAGGGAGGGTGGACTGGCTGGCTGCTTTTGCAGAAGGGAGTGGGAGAGGCAAAAGGCAGCTCTGCTRGAGCTGCTTTCCCAGTGCCTTTACTCTTCTTTGCAATCTCTACAGACTGTCCAAACTCATGAAGAAGAAAGAAGSTGATGAAGGAATGTGATCCTAAGGAGAACTGAAAAGTGACTGGCATGAAGGAGAGTTTGATGACAGTTAGGTAGTGGGGAGGTGGGGAAGGAGACTGGAAAATTAGAGAGTAGAAAAACCTATGTGGTRGGGAAACCACCTCTGAAACATAATTCCCAAAAACATAACCCCAAGAAAGTTAGAGATTTGGAGAAGGACAAGCTGTGTGGTAGGTAAACCACCTCTAAAAAATAATCCCAGAAAATTGGTTCTACCAGCACTCATGGTTATGTTGAAAATATTTYAATTTTAATTGATGGTCATGTTCCTCAAGTCCTGTGACCCTTTGCAGCTCAACTTCAAACTTAATATAATGAGTATTTCTAACTATCAGATTTTAAGATGAGTATGTAAACTGAGTATGTAAAGTAAATAAAAGCACTCAAATAACTTCTAGCATTTTTGTAAGCTTCATGACGTTAACTCTGTATGTTCAGTGTAAGGCACATTATGAAAAAAAACCCAAACTATTTCTGTGATGCAGCACGTATAGCATTTGTGGCTTTATTTCCTGTATCTCAATTTTGTTAAATAGTGTGATATGATACCGTCAGGCCCAAGCAATGTTACACCACTCACTGGGTGTTACAAGGCTTGGCTGAGCACCCAAGCCTGCAGGAAGCTTTAAAGCCAGGGTTCCCTTGTAGCAGCTACAATTTTTTTGTGTACTCAGACTGACTCAGTGCAGTGGCTTAGAAATTTTATCAATATCCCGGATGCAAGTTCTTAAAATCTTTGGTGTCATTCATAATACTGGTTTTAATTTGTTGTGATGCTTTTCTCAGCCAAACATTGATTACCRGGCTCTTCCTAGAAAAACAGAAAGGCATGGGCTTTATGAATCCAGTGTTCATAGGTGAAAAATATAGTAACTTTACTGAATTTTAGTTGTGGGATTAGCTTTTAATTTTTTGTTCAGTGGAAGAGATTGGGGTTCTTTTCAATGTAGCTGAACCCTCTGTAGGACATACAGCCTTTAATATGCAGATTGCTATAATAATGCTTTGAAATAGCTTTGAATTCCCAGGGGCTTAAAGGAGAACATGAAAGGGCGAATGGTAGGCTGARCTGAAAGAAATGAAAGTGGCATGTCCGTTTAAAATTAGATGTAGGGACGAACAGCTCTTTACACAGCCACACCATCTCTACAAGTTACTGASGGATCTTTACAGCCACAGAGGAAAACCTGGGTGGCACAGGAACGCTGCTTAGGGACAGYKTRTCARCTTAGATTTYCCTTTTTTAATACCAAAAGTTGAGCTGGTGCAGAGYAAAGCRGGAGTGTAGGAGCAGGGAATACAGGTGACCTCGSCCCTGATAAGTAACAGCTGTGTTAATTACCCAATACAGCCTCAGCCCTGATGAGTCACAGCTGTATCCAATAAAGAGAAGTGTGATAAAAGGGAGGGGGTTGGCTCGTGAGGGGAATCGTGAAGGAGGTGGGGCCTTGAAGAAGAGGGAACAAGAGAGGGTCGTGAAGAAGAAGGGTCTTGAGGCGAGAGAATCGCTGCTCCGAGGTGAGTCTGAGTGTGCAGTCAGAGCCTGTTGTTGGGACCTGCAGTCACAGTCTGGCTGGGTGAAAGTGTGCGTTCAGAGTCTGCGGACTAATCCGTGCTCTCTGGCAGGAAATAACCAGCAGTCAGAGGCTGCAAGGGGAGCCTACAGTAGGAGCTTGCTGCAGGCAGAGTCAGTGARTGGTTGGAGTCAGGATGGCTGAGCTGTAAAGAGGAATAGACCAGGACCCGTTTCGTACTGTGATAAACGAGGAGTCTGTGTCTTGGCTCACTTCTACCCTCTAACAAGAGGGCTGCTGCAACAAAGGAACTCCAGGAAAGCTACAATCCACCATTGACCTACATGTCCCCAGGTGCTGCATATACACGTATTTTTGAGCACTTCCAGAGATGGTGATTCCCCCACTTTCCTGGGTGTTCAAATGCCTGACCAYCATTTCAGTGAAGGACTTTTTCCTAATACCCAATCTAAACCTCTCCTGGAGTAACCGGAGGCCATTTCCTCTTGTCYTATAAGCCCTTGTTAAGGTGGAGTTTTTTTTCCTCCATTCGTAACGGGCTGAGAGAGGTGGAGCTGTTCAGCTTGGAGAAGGTTCTGGGGAGACCTTCCAGTACTTAAAGGAACTGCACGTGATGCGGAGATGGATTTTTTTACACTGGTATGTGATAGGACAAGGGGGAATGGCTTTGAACTGAAAGGGGGTAGATTTAGACTAGCTATTAGGAAGAAATTCTTCACTGTGTGTGTGATGCGACACTGTAACAGGTTGCCCATAGAAGCTGTGGGTGTCCCATCCCTGGGAGATTCAGCACCAGGCTGGATGGGGCTTAGAGCAGCTTGGTCTCATGAATTCTTCTGTTGGAGGCTTTTAAAAAGCTTAACTTGAAGTGAAGTGACTCTATTTCGAATAGCATCCAGTGTCTTCAGGCCTGCCCTTGGTTTAATGGGAGTGTGGGGGGAGCTGCTCCAGCCAGGCAGGGTTAATTGCACACCTGGGCAGGGTCAGTGTGGTGGGGAGGAGGAGGGCTTTGAAAGCACAGGGAGCAGGAAAGACCTGGTGGGAGTGAGTGAGGTGCCACGATAGAGTGCATCTGGCAGAGCTCAGTGAAGTGGGTGGTGAGTCAGGGAGTTTGTGGTTGTGGGTTGCACTTGGGACAAGGCACAGGAGATGTCTGGAACCCCTGGGCAGCTGTGCTGAGGTRTTGTGGATGAGAGTTTGAGCTCTTTTGTGGTGTGTTGGTGCTCAAAGGCAATGAAAACTGACTGGTTAGAGWGTGGCAATAGGAAACCTGGGCCAGAGCTTCCCCTGCTTAGGAGGCTGGGCCAGCTGTGTGTGGCACAGCCTGAATGTTGTGCTCATGCACTGCAAAGGCTCCCTGTTCTTACACAAGGCTTAAAAACYAAACAACCTCCCAAAACCCACCAATATCCCACCAGGATGCCTCAATCAAGGGGCTGGTGTAGGCTTAGAGCACTGTAGGGTGGTATTTTGGAGTGTTACTGTGTATGCATTTCCTTTCAAATACTGAACCTCAGTACTGGGGTACTGTTCTTGGTTGATAAAAGTTCTGTTCTCTGCTTATTAGTATGGCTCTAAAAATACCAAAAATCAAGGCATAATAAATGATGAAATAAAGTAAAGCTGAGCAGAAAATAACTGTTCTAGAGGTCATATTGTCAGAATCTTGAAGTTTTCTATGCATATTGATAAAAGCTAGTTTTTTCTGAAGGGTCAAGCAGTCAGGGATTTGCTTTAGCTGAAGACAGGCTGAAATCTAACAATTTAAGGAACTTGCTCTGCCATGGCTGAGTGATGATTGTTGCACACAAGCTTTAGAAATATCCCCGTTTTTTGTTCTGTATCCACAGAAAGCCCCTGCCTTGATCTAGCTAGTTTGAAGACTATAACAGACATCTTCATTTTCCTCAAGTACTTGGAAATGGATTATCTCTGTTCAGAGGTTATAAAGAAACAATGATGAGGCTGAACATGTGCTAGGATTTGTTTGTGGTATAGCTAGGTGTGTTTAAATGGCACTAATATTGAGTTGTTTGCAGTTTGGAATGGCTTGGAGATGGAATAGAAATTTGTGGTAGTTCTGGATGTTTGAGAATAGTGTAAATACTTTAAAGATATTAAGATTGTTACTCTTGGGTGGATGAACTATGTAGAAYAGCTCCCCAAACTTTTTTGACTGTATGTCTGTAAAAGGAAAAAATGCATGCATTGCAAGTTATACATCTGCACTACTGTGCTAATAAGAGCATCATAAAACATACACAAAAATAGAAAGTGGAGGAAGATGAGGTAAAGAAGAAACAATCCTACTAAAAATAGTTATGAAATGTACGCATCTTTTTCTGTACACCAGTGGATTGTCTTGCACAGCCCATAGGGTACATACACCCCAATTTGGGGGCTGCTGACTTAGAGCATCTTTACAGCTATCAGCTAAAGCAACCAACTCTCAGGGTGGTAGAAACAAGTCATGGAACAATTTGGAGTGTGTTTATGACTGCATAGTTCATTGTCCTATTTCTAACATGCTCATTTCCTCCCCCCTTTCTCTGTATTTAAATTCTTCACTAGATTATCAGCTTCATGAGGTCGTACATCTTAATTCAAATTCACTGTCAGTGAGAAGTGAATTTGTCTTGGAAATACGTAATGAWCTTAGTTCCACTCTTTGCTATGATCATTATCTTGAAACTGCTTCTAGAGTTCAAGTTTTGAAAGGCAAGAGAAGTTTTAATGAAGTTTTTAGATTGTGGAAAYAGCTGAAATCTTGCATTTTTGAAGGGATCTTGAGATCAAGACCTATTAATTTCTGGGAAGCTGGACACAAGTTGGTATGTTGAAGTTCAGGCGTGGGTTCTACTTTTATTTTTAGATGCTATTTCTTTTCTCTGCTGCTAGCTGTTCTTCTGCAGTGAGAACAGCAGTATGAGCAATACACTTTCTTCCCTGTAACCAACAAGTTTCTGGCACTGGGAAGAGAGAGGGAGCTTTGTGGGAGGTATGATTTTTCTGGTAAGATCTCATATCTTGGAATCTTGGCTTGTCTTTTGCTTTTAGTCAAGGAAATTATTTTTAAAAAGGTTTTGCTTGGATTAACACTTCAGAAAATACTCATGGAAATGAGAAGGAAATAAGTCGTATGTTTTCATCATGAAAGTGAATCCTTGTTCCCAGCAGATGTGCAGTAGCTTCACTCTATCAAATGAAAGATGAATAATTAAAAAGGGAGTATTTCATTGTTCAGCAGATCATTTGTTCAATAACCTCACAAAACCCAGCTGTTGTGGTCAGGGCATGCTTTAGAGGGCTGAAATCAAAAGASAAGACAGTGCATGTCCACTCTAACATGGTGCAGGGATCCTTCAGCCTAGCTCAGGTGTCTCCAGCATGAAATCCTCCCCTCAGTGAGTTTTCCTCTTTGCTCCCCAAAAAAGATGCAAACCAGTGTTGTGGTTGCTGTTTTACTCTTGGGACCTGAACTAGTGTTTTTGCAGGGCAGTAAATGAATATATTTGAGCTGAATATAATATTAAATGTATGTAATAAGTAGTGGCTGCACAGGGAAGAGAAGCTGATCTGATGTCCTGGGAGCTGCAGCACTATTGGGTGTATTTTATTTTCAGTGGCAAAGAAAGAGGGACAAATTTCTCCTTTCCTAGTGCTTTGAGACTGAGGGAGGCTCTGGAGGACAAAGTGAAGCAATCAACTAACGAGAAAGGCAGCAAGTGSAGATTCTGCTTTCAGCAGGGAGCTGCTGGCCAAGCCCAGCTGCAGGAGGGGATACAGGCTTTAAAGACTAAAGAGAGGCTTGTCTGATGGCTGCTTGTCTYGGTTTGAAAAGACAGGTGTCTGCTAGGGAAAGCCAGAGCCCTCCCCTTGCAATGGAGAATGCAAACCCCCTCCCTCCAAATTATTATCAATTTGAAATTAAGGGGCTTTCCAGCAAAAAGATGTGGGAATGGGAATAACAGGGTTTTTTACTAATATATATGTGTATATATATCTAACAAAGCAAGCAAACAGCTATAGCATTAATAATAAGACAGAGCCAAGAACCTCAAGGGACTACAAGACCTACGGCAGTCTGATCCCCAGTGGCTCTGAGGCACCGAGCTGTAACGGTGGATGGTCCCAGGCTGGTGATGAGGTAGATGGGCAGTTCCGCAGTGGTGGTTGGAGCAGTAGAGATGTCCTGGCTTAGCAGATGGTTTGAGGTCAGCGTAGGCAAAAGCCTCAAAGTGACGACAGGACAGGGTCGGGCCCACTCCAGCAGGGCAGGAGGAGAGCTCAGAAATCCCCACACACGAGCAGATGGTGGTGGGTTTTCCCAGGAGCGGAGTCGATGGTGACAGTGGAACTCCTCTTGCAGCAAGCGAAACCTGCCTGGGTGTCCTCTCTCTGGAGTGCCAAGGGGAAGAGTGCCCACCCCTAAGCTCCCCTGTCCCTTCGGTCTCCCCTTCCCTCGTTTCTTTTGTCTTTCATTAAATACTGACAAGTACTCAGTCGTTAGTGTCTTAGCAACTTCAGGGAAAAAGTTCCAAAAGGCAAAACAAAAAACAAACAAACAAAAAAAAGAAACAAATAATGTAACCCCCAACACTGCTCAACGTGAGAATGTGCTGAAAGCTGTTGGGCTAGTAATCAGGCCTATGAAGGACCTCTATCCTTATTTCAGGGATGTGAGTAAAGGGAGAAAAATGTTTCTTCTACCTTAGCACTTTCTTATTCTGATGACCTTCTGTGGTTTTTTTTTTCTGCCTATGTATTGCCTTGCAAAAGGATATCTGGGTGCACACTGATGCAATACTGTTTGAGTCTGTGAGCCTGTTCTCTTSAAAGAGGCATAAAAGGATTAGGCAGCCATCCCTCCCAAGTTTTCTTGAGTTCAAATTTTGATATGATCATGGATTTTGTTTCAACCTRGTCTTTTTCTTTTAAGTGGAGAAGAAATGTAATTCAAGGAATGGGAGATTCTCTTTCAATAGCAAAGATGCTTTATTGGAAATTTAAGTTACAGATACTTAACCATTTACTTTTTGTTAGGTAGGTGGTTTTGTGTCTGTTGATGCATAAAAGTCTTGTTTTCTTTATTTAAGAAAAAGACYATTTTTAAATTGCTTGCAGATTTCTTTTTTATTCATAGAGGGTAAGGTCTGAACTTTTCTGATGGAAATAACCTCACTTAATTTAAAAGAAATTGCATTTCATACCGCTGTCTATAAAGCACCTGGTTATTGTTGTTGCATACAATGAARCATCTTATAAGTCTTTTTCTGTGGAAATGCCTTTAATCATGCTGGTGAGGAAATGATTTTCCCTAGTGCCCACTTCTTGCTTAATAACTGTCTTCCTCACTGTTGTGATGTRYWTTTATGTTAAATGGTTTCTTCTGTTGTCCCTTTACGCTAATAATTTGATCCGAAGTTGTACACCCCCCTCTTTCCCTGTACTGTTGGTACTGCCTTTTTGTATTAGCAAATTGTATTTGCTTACTTAGTTGTCAAACATTTCCTTACACTGCCCCTTCTTCCACACTGCTCCCTATCAATTGTCCCAATCTTTGATGCCTCATTAGTTGTTTAGGTTGCTCCCCTCCCTCTGTRTTCCCTTATTGGTTTCAGTATTGTAATCCCTGCMTTGTCCCCCTTTCTCTGTTGGATCCCTACCCTGAACAYCCCCCCCAAGTGGTCCCTTAAAACCTGCTGCCCTGCCCTGAGGGGAGACTTTTTTCCTTTGGTTTTCTTTCAGACATTCTTAGGCCCTAGCCTCTGCTCTGTCTTTGAGTTAGGCTGTGTTTTATGTTGTGCTTTTATAATAAACAGTTCTCAGAGCTGCAAGCCGGGCCYATCTCACATTCTTTACAGTGATCCACCTGTGACTGCCTGGGACACACAGAGCCCTGGGGGAAGGTGTGACACCCCCTGTAAAGGGCAGTGATATTGAAGTGAGCCACAACACCTCACTGCATTTGTGAGCTCAGATGTAGGTAAACAAGCATGCCATTTGGAGGTCCAAGAAGGGATTTGACGACTGCAGCCCTTATCCCCCCTTTCCTTTGTTGAGACTACTTTATATTTATATATTGGGGATGCCACAGTGATAGCTGTGTGGGCTGGTGTGTTGCATTTCACTCACCAATGTTTTATTTCTTTGAAAAATCAGTGCTTGAGAACTGACCATGTAGAGATGAAGGTGGCTGTCAAGACTGACTCTCTTCATTCCTTGGCCTCTTACAACAAAATATGAACAGGTGGGCTGCTGGGTCCCACTTGCAGGGTAATGTCTCCAGTGGGCTCAGTCCCAGGCTTTGCAGATAATTAATTTCATAACACATTATGAAGAAATTTTGTGATGGTGATTAACCTCAAATGCACCAGAGGCTTATGATGCTGACCCATAGCACATGGTATGCTATTTRTCCCTTGAACCTTTTCCCATTTCTGCCAGATGCTGCAAGATAAATGGGCAAAGGTTGGATTTAGATGACTGATGTGAAACTGTGGTAATTTTATTGTCATACTGGGTTTTTTCAGGCAGAAGAAACGGATACAAAACTCTGAAGCTATCCCTATCCATTCAGATCCTTTCTAACTTTTTTTACTAACATTGGACTTAGATCTGAGGTCTGGAATCTCTTTCATCTCTCCTATCCTCATTTACTTTTGACAAACCATCCTTTCTTTCACTTTAACTTGTAAGACTGGATTATCTTTGACATGAGAACTGTGTCTCCAGTGAGAGGCAAGAGTGGTGAGGCAGGTTCATGTACCCACTGATTCATAAACCAACATTTCTCTTGAAATGCAGCTGCATAGATTAACCAGGTATCCTCTGCACTTGTGCCCAGGAGCATACAAGGTTGTGAAATGCAAGCTTTAGCTTGCTTAGCTGCATCCTTTTCTATATCGGGATCAATCAATTTTGTTGATTTTGCTGTCTCAGGAGATAAACTGGTACTTGGGGTTTCAGGTCCTGGGCAATAATCAYGTGAGAGAATTTACATCCCTTGGCATGTGAGAGCTGCATGCTTCTTCAACTGTTCTCTGAAAAAATCAAATTAAAATGCTGCTTAAAAAATTAGGTTCTATSCTAAGGATTGTACAGCACTCAGAACAGTAGAGAGGACAGAATTCCAGGTGCTATTATGAGCATTCCTTATGACACTGAACCTCAGTTTGCTTGGAGCCTCAGAACCACTACTTGATTTTCATCCAGGAAATCAGGACTGACACGTGCCTCTTTTGTCAATCCCTAGGATAGGCAGCCCTGCCTCCTGCTCTGTGGCTGCTAGGGGTATGCCAGACTCCCACCAGGATGGTGGCCTTGTTGCCCTTTGCCCTGATTCTTACCTGTGGGCACTTGAACTTATCATCACTGGCCTCAAGTTTTATAGTGTCAAGAGCCTCCCTAACACACAGAGCCTCCACCTCWTYCCCCTCTCCTGTCTCCTCTGAAGRGCTTGTACCATCCAGTGCAGTGCTCCAGCTATGTGAGTCATCMCACYACATTTCTGTGATGGSRACTACATCATAGCTTTGCTGTTGCACCRTGGCCTCCAGCTCTTGTTTGTTGCCCAGGCTGTGTGCWTTGGCATACATGCACCTYRGYTGGGCTACTGACTTCACCCCTGACTCTGTCTTACCACCCTTGGGCTTATTCTCGAGAGCCTAGTTGCATTCCCTTCTGCTTTCAAACCTCTTAAAGCCCTCTCAGCCAACTCATGGGCTAGGATCCTTTCGCCCTTGTTAGGCAGATGAAGCCCATCTGATTCTAGCAGGCCTGGTGCCAAAAAAATTGCCCCATGATCAAAAAACCARAAATTCCACYGRTGACACCACTTGTTCATTGATAGTGTGGGTTCTCCTGGTCCTTTCATCATTCATCCCYRCTACTGAAGGGGCTGAGCAGAGCACCACCTCAGCTGCTGCTCCACCAACCAGTTGACCCAGAGCCTTGAAGGACTTTTTAATTACCCTGGTGCCCTTCTTATCAACCTCAGCACTGCCAACCAAGGAAGGATAATAACAAGGCTGACTATATCAATATATGAATATTAATTGTAGCAACAATTGTATGATATGCTTGATATGATATTTATTATAGCTAATAGAGTCAGAGGAAAATTTTTAGTGTAGATGGGGAAGTACAATCTTCATCCTGTATTGCTATCAGTGAAGAGAGTAAGTAGTATCTGCCTGTAGGTCACTTAGATTCTTTAATTCCAGGAGCWAAGAGGACTGGAGAAGCCAATCTAGCAACAGCATGTTTTTGAGAGACCTGATGCAGTGCTTCTGCTTAGGTTAATGGTGGTTGTTTGAAGAGCTTAGTTTTCAAAATAGGTGGTTGCTCTGGTTTTTTTCCCCCCTAAATTGTTTACAAAGATAAAATATATAAAAACTTTCTTAAACAGAAAGTTCTCCACTGTGAGTATTCCAGATTGACTTTAGGGAGATGTGCAGAAAACATGAAAGCTAACCAGGGGAGTGCTAGAATATTTTTCATGTGTTTCATTGCATACCTGATGAAAAATGGGAAGGGTAACACTAGTTTTTCTGATATTTTATCAASTGGATTATGATTAATGAAGAGTGGAAGGAGCTAGGCCTTCCAAATACTGCTGTTCCTGAAAGGGTGAAAAAAGTGATAAGCTTAAATCCCTGCAGTTTTGACCCTAGACTGTAACTRGCAGTACTTGCAAAACAGCAAGCAGAGAAGAGAAGAAACTAATGAGAATAACCTGTGCTGTTCAATAAGATCATGTGAACTTTCAGGACGTATTTGTGCATGTACCAATACAATTTCTTAAGAAAAAAATATTTCAGTTCATTCTGAACGCTCTAGACATCTGAAGAACCTGATCCTATATAACGTTACTTTGTATACTGAATTTGAAATTCAGTGTTTTGTTTCTGGTATAATTTGGGATTAATTCCTTTGAAATAATACTTAGTTGAACATGACTTGAGCTGCATCACTTGTGAGGAGCAGAAGAGGTGACTGTTTTATCTCAGAAGTAGGAAAGATGCATAGTGGAGCAAGGATGGCACTAATGTGCTCAGAATATATATCCAGCATTACAGAATTGTTACAGGCAGGAGAACTGTTGGGAACTTATTTACATAACCATAAAACACTTCCTATCCCAGAGAATGTGCTGGACTGGAAAAAGTTGCCAGCTGTTTAATATGACAGAACAAAAATCTAGCTGCTGCTGAAAACAGAAGGTGAAAGCACAGAATGGACGTGTGATATTTAATGAACAGTAGCTGTGTATTATTGAACATCAGAAAAGGATCTATATAGCCAGATTAAAGACAGATGACCTTTTTAGAGTTTAGTTAACCTTTTGGTCACTTTTGAGAGTTATCACTTAGGAAGATAAAGGTCAAGCTGGAGCTTGGTCTTCATATATTATCTTTTCCTGTGATGAAAGGTATGCCTCTCTGTTCTGCTTTCTTAAGGAGCTGTAGGAGGAGTTCAGTTTAACAAGAATAATGTGTGGAATGCTTTTATGTTTTCTTAATCCTTGTCAAAATGATTTTTGAAGAGGGAGTCCTTTTGTACTAAATGGATGGTCCTTGATCTTTAATCTTTTCAGTATCTTCCTGTTAGTGTAAAAAAAAGAGATCAATGTTTTATATAAATTGATGCATTACTTCAAAATAATTGCTCAAAGTTGCACCAATCAATCTTTGATTTTGGATGGGAAGGACAAACTACTGTGCCCATGAAGTCCAGAATAAGCCTCAGCAATTTTATTACAGTAATATATGGATTAATGGGTGTACAGACTCCTGATTAGCCAACTGTTTGTGAACATGGCATGCTGATTTATAGATATTTCAAAGAAGTCCGTGGCTAGGCCTTTACTATGAGATCTGTCTAACAGTTGCTGATTCTCTGATAGGTTATTGGTTTGGTGTCATGTGGGGTGGTTTTTTTGTGTCTTGGTTGTTTCTATTATTACAGGGTTTTTAAAATTTTTTTGCGTGCTATAGTCCAGCATTTAGATAAAATTGCAGGCTTCAGACAGCTGTTGGACTAGTTTCAGCGTTGAGGTTGCTGATAGAGATGGGCAAAACACTCACTGAATTTTGTTAGGCTATTTTCATCTACCCTTTCTTAGCTGACATAGAATCAAAAGGAGGTGGAATTTTATATCTCACAGGAAACAGATGCATATACATCTGGGTATCCAAGTATTTGTCTTGGTGGTTTCTATGGAAGTTGAGTAGCTCTCTGGAGAGTGGACTTGATACATAGGGAAGGGGGACTGTGGGTGAGAGATACTAAAGTTGACACTTCKGCTTTTCCTTCTGCCTCTCATGAGAGCAGCAGACAGGGACTGACAGTAGTTTTGAACACAAAGACTATGATGTGTACAAAAACCGAAACTGTTCTCTAAGTGCAGATAATGAAATATCTGATGATCGGTTTTGGGGCTTTTTTTTTCTGAAGCTTTAACGTTTGAAGTAATCAAATAAGTCTTATGYTAACATTAGTTTTAGTGAATGTTTTATGGAAAGTTTGAATTGAGAGGAAAAAAACTCTTCCACTGACCTTCTTGGAACACTGTGCAGGCTGTGGAATTCTGTGTAACACAGAAAGAGAATCACTTTCTCTGGCCAAGAGAAAGTGATTCTAGGCCAGCTTTTAGAACCATGAGGGTTGGRAAAGACYTCCAAGATCRYTGMRTCCAGACTTTGATCAAACACCACCTTGTCTGCCAAACCATAGCATTAAGTGCAACATCCAACTATTTCTTGAAGACTTCCAAGGATGGTTCTGAGCAGCCCATTCCAGGGCTTARCCACCYTTTCCATGAAAAGTTCCTCCTGAWCMTCYCCTGGTGCAGYTTGAGKCCATTTCCTCTTGTCCTGTTGCTTGTTACCAGGGAGAAGAAGCTGACCCCCACTTTGCAGCAGCCTCTGCTCAGGGAGTTGTAGAGAGCAATRAKGTCTCCCCTGAGCCTCCTTTTCTCCAGGCTAAACCACTCATTARGCTCAGCTGCTCCTCACAGGRCTTACCCTCTACACTYYTCACCATCTCTGTTGYTCTTCTCTGGACTTGCTCCAGCCCCTCCATGTCTTYCTTGAAGTGAGGGGCTCAGARCTGGACATGTCACTGGTGACACCACACCTCAAATACTGGGTGCAGAGGGACGATTGCTGCCTTGTTTCTCCTGGCCAGRCCATTTTTGATACAAAACAGGATTCCATTGTCCTTCTTGGCCATGTGGGCACACCTGGCTCATGATGACTCTGCTGGGGGAAGTTGTTCCCCCTTGCCTTGCTATAGAACAGAGTAAATCTCCTCTTCAGCTTCTTTATGCTATGTGCAATTTTGTAGGTTGCTACTCTCTCCCCTAGTTCTAAGATAGCAAACTAATCTAGTTAATCCTCTTCCAAAGAAGATTTTCCCATATCTTTGATTATCCTCACAACAATCTGCATATTTTCTACTTTATCTTTCTGAAATGGGATTGATAGAATTGTATGCAATATGGGTTCATAAATGTCTGTATGGTCTTTAGGAGGAGCAGCTTGATGCTTTTTGGTTTACTGTTCCCTTCCTAATAATCTCAAACCTTCTATTTGGCTGCTTTTGAATAGTGAGTTAATTGTATTATTTTTCTTTAGTGGTAACTCTCTCCTTAATTTGTTTTTGAGGCAGAAATAATTTTCTCCTTAATGTACACCTTTGCATTCATCTTCATTTCACTCATCTGCTTTAGGTACTCTCCAACATGTCACAGTAATCCTTAGCTCTCAGATGATAAACTCTTTACCCTATTGTCCTTTCTCTTCGTGCTTCATCTTCTCTCTGTCCCACCTTGATCACTTGAGTGCACTGAAGAACCATATATATTTCAAGGACTAACTTAACAACTGCTGTGAAAGGGCAATTTACTTTTTTCATTAATAAGTGATCAAAAGATAGGAAGCTAAGGGTGGGATCTTCTCTCATCTAATTACAACTCAGTTTCTTTAGGAGCCTTTAATGAGGATTTGTGACAAAAGCTTCTAGGAAACATAAGTGTACTTTATTGACAAGATTATCCCTRTGTTCCATGACCCCTTTGAAGGGCTTCAGCTCAAACTGAGAAGTGATTTCTTATCCTAAACAAATCAGTCTTCTTCCTTGGTTTGTGTTCATGTCTACTAATACTATTTTTTTTCTTTTAATGGATTTTTTCCTTTTTACTTTGCATGCAAGGGTGGATTAAAACTTACTCTTCTCTTGAAACCAGTTTTAAAGATTGTTACATGGCAAATAGACAACTCCTCTTCTGTATGTGCTCTGCAGGTGACAAGTTACAGGATGCAGTTATTCAGCATCTCTGTATTCAGATTCCCTTAGGATTATTTGGATGAACAGCTGAGTGGCTGTCTCTCATTTGTCTTTTATGTACATTTTGTGAATTTGTTCTAAGATGTTTTCTGCTGATAACTGGGTCAGGTGTTCAGATTCAGCTGTGAAATAACAGTATTGGCAACACAGTGAGAATGGGAGTGAATGGCTCTGAGGGCTGTGCTGCAGTAGCCTGGTTGCTGTGGTTAATGTAATTTCTTCCTGTGTGTATTAAAATACAGACAATCTTGTAAAGCTTTGGCTAGGTTTAAATGGGGATTGTCACATCCAGAAAAGGAATGAGGTTTCCTGCACAGGGCAGGGTTTTCTCCTCTTGGCTGTTTGGCTGGACTGTCTCTGGCTGCTCTGACTGTGTGRAGTGATGTGAACCAACAGCGATAGATGTACTGAGAGAGCTGCGAGGAGCTGAGGGCTGCATGTGCATGCTTGAAGCATATCAATGCACCTTTTGTCCTTTTTGCTTACTTTGGTYTCATTTTAATCTGATTCCATGGGCTGGCTATCTGCTTGACAGATGTATAAAGGGCTGCTTTGATTTAGCTTACCACTGTGCAAACTGAAGCACAGTAAATATGTACATTTGARAGCTTTTTAAATTGTTTTAATCTGCTGATCCCTAAATGTTGAAGCACCTGGTGTTCTGACAGATATTAAGGTCTGCTTCAGTCTCTGGCAAGGCAGGACAGATTGACCCTGAGATTAGCTCAGTTGGTTAGAGGATGGTGCTAAGGGTGTCAGGACTGTGGGATTGAYCCATGTCTAGAACATTCAGTTTAGAATTAGAGGAGCCTTCTGGGTCTCTTCCAACTCTTGAGTGTTTTGTGACTGTGGAGGAACTTTGAGGAATTTTCCAGTAACTGTTTCTTAACGGATCTGTTCTTCTGGTGTGTGTTGAAGGATGACTCAAGACTCTCTGCTTTCCCATGTTATGGGCACCCAGAGTGGGGTGAGGATTTTTTCACAAAGCTGTGACTGAAGTCTTGTTATAGACCTTCCTAAAGACCAATAAAAACTGGCTTACTGAAGAGGAATTGTCCATTACAAAGCTGCTATTAACATGGAGTGATCATGGGATTAATATTGAAACAGTCTAGGCTGAAATTAATAGCAGATTTGCYCAAGTAAGAGATGCCATAGTGGACACTGACATGTTTTCATTTATAAGTTGTGATAAATTTTGTGTCCTTATTCTACATATATGATACTGTAGTTTTGGAAGTACTGTAGTCTTTGCAGGCCTTTGTTGAAAAATTTTTATAATGTAGTTCTGGGAGACTCCTTTTACTCCTAGAAAATAAAAATTAAGAACAATTCAACTGGTTATATCAGTTCTTTGTTACTTGACTTTTTTCTTTGGTTAGAAAAGCGATACAGTAATGAATTTCTCATAATAATGGAAAGGTCTGGAACAATTTGCATCAACTGCGCTTCAGAATTAGAAAAACATAGATGCATGTAAATTACTGTTGTGCTGAATTTCATATTGATGGAAATTAACTTTGACAAGTCTTTAGTTGCACAAAGCAGGATTTACTATGGGAATTTGAACAGACATTTAAATCTATAGCATATTTTTGAGCTGCCACTAATACATGCTATCTTTAAGTGTGTCCTGTTTGAACAAGAACAGGATGTGAAAATCTCTCACAGTTTTGTCCCAATTCCTGCCTTTAGAGGCCTTTATGCTTTCTTAATTCTCTGTTATGTATTATCTCTATTTATTTGGTGACACAGTAAAAGTAAAACATTGCTAAACGTGTCCAGCCCATAAAATGAGATTGACCTCTTTGTAGCTAGAAGTCTAGCACAGAAAGTTTTGTAAGTAAGTTGATGGTGACTTTTTCTGGAAGGACAATAAAAAGGAATGGGTTGCATTCTAAAGTGCTGGTAGAAGATTATAGGAGATAGAATAAAAACCTCCAAAGGAATGCATGCTTATAATTGCATGCATATTAAACCCYTGCATAAGTCAATATGTGAAAAAATTTTACAAAATAAAATGCTCTCTACTTCATGGCTTGTAGAGATACATGCAGCACTTAAAACTGCAGAAATGGAAGCTGAGTTTTTTGTGYAAGATTAAAAAAACCCCAAACCTTCTAATAGCTAATGGCCACAAAGGCCTCTTGGCATAACCAGGGTGCCACTGGAACAAGTGTTTGAGTTCTGTGCATTGTTGTTGTTTTCCAAACACACTCACCCTCAGAACAGTACATGCTATTGCTTGTGCTGGTGCAGTGTACTCATAGACCTTTAACTGGATATGTGGATATTTACTAATTAGCTGATAGGTYATGTCAGATAAGGAGCTTTTCTTGGAAAAAAGCAATTTTAACTACAAAGGATTGACACAGTACTTGTAATAGTAGGCAGTGTTTTCCACACTTGCCTTGAAATGGGGTTTAARCACTTCATCAAAAAGGAAGTCTATCTAATTATCCAGTTGCATTTTTGTGCCACTAGTCACATGCAAAGATTCAGAAATAACTTGTTTTAGTAGATTTCTGACAGTGCTGGTCTTAACAGATTTTTTTCTATTAATGTTGGTCTGAATTAGGAGTGTCTTTAAATAAAACATCTGCATCTTAATGAATGTTGAGCAGATTTATGCCCTTTATCTATCCTTTGACCTTAATCCTTATAACTCATCTGCATGTCTAATCCAGAAATTCACATTAAGTCACTTATTCTGTCTTTCCCTTTTCTTTGGCGTTTGAGTGAAATAGGGTAAATAATGTATGATACAATTTTTCCTGTGTAGACAGCTCCTCCCTTCTTCCTCTGACTTTTCACATCATCATTATCAATTTAACACTTTTATTAATAAAAGACAGTTTAGTTTTTTCAAAAGAAGATATTATGGAGAATAATGGAAAAGTAAGGGGATGGAACTTATTACATTTGTTGGAAATCACATAAATTATGTTGGTGTAAGGCCCTCAAACTCACTTGACAAGACTCTTAAAAGGGCTTATAGCTTTTCATGTACTCTGTGTTAGACACACAAGAGAAATACTGACAAAAAAGCCAACAAAAAACTCTACTGGCAAACTTGAGARAATCAGAGAAACTTGACAAAGTTAGAGCAACATTCAATCAACATAAAACACTTCAGGAAGCATTAGCTTTAGCCCATTCAATTTAGCAAACTCCAAGCCTATCCAATTTTGAGTTACTCAAAAGTCTGAGAAGTGAGATTTAGAAGAGGAAAGACAGAAAATATATGGAGAAGAACAAATGTGACCACTCCTGATTCCAGCAGTGTTTCAGGTGATGGAAATTCCAAGAGGAAGTAGGGCCAAGATACATGCTTGCCTTGTATCCTGTTAGGTACCCTTTGTCCTCCCTGGGCCCTTCCCCCAGGTGGGATTTCAGGTCATCTGGCCTCTGTGGGGCTGGACTGGGGCTCCAGAGGTGGGTGTGGAGCATTGCTCCTGCTGTGGCAGGGATGGGCAGCCACTGCCAGGCTGGGATACAGGCTCTGGGCATGTGGAGCATGGCATTGCCTCACCAGAGCAAGACCTGATCTGATCTGYCCCTTTYCYCCACACATGCACCCAARATGTTTTGAGATGGTRATCTYCTCCAATGTCTCACAGCTGGRCTTGGCAGGAGCAAGGAAKAGTTGTTTTCATGGAATTTAGTTTGAGTAAAATTGTTTTTGAATCAAGGCCATCAAATCTATTGACAAGCTTAACCTCTTTAATTGTCGCTGTTTGCAAAATAACAGGTGGGATTTAGGTTAAACTGGCTATATCAAAGGACTGTCAGCATTTATTAAAATTGCTTGGAAAACAAGATTCCCTAAATGTTTTAATTTATTGCTACAAGGATAAGCTTGCCTCAAACATTTTTCTACATGCTGAGAGATACATGGAATACTGCAAAAGAGATCATCAACTGCCTTATGACAGCAGTTGTTTCATTATCTGGCTCCTGATTCAAGTCTCCCCATGAAGTACTTCACTCAMTGCTATTACATCCTACAGTGTTTGCTCAGTGTCAGATTCTGACTATGAAAGATGTGATTTGCATAAGCAAAGCCTGATTTAAAATTCTCACTTGCATAGGGTCTTGGTAAGTGACTTTGCACTTTTCAGGTAGGAACAGCAGTCAGAATTCAGATGTTGGGGCCTAAAGCCTGCCAAGTCCTGATGTGCACAGCTGTGACAACTGGCAAGAGCTCCATGGAAGAGCAAATGCATAAATAAATTTGTCGGCCTCCATTGCTGGAGGAATGAGATTCTGACACTTGAAGCTTCATTTGCACTTGAAGTGGGGGTGTCCAACAGGAAAGGGAGCCAATGCATTTAACAGTAGGGTGCTATAGCTCAGCTGGCAACTGCCTCTTCTTGAGCTGGTAGAAATTTAGAAATTAACTGGTGGTTAATTACAACAGTGTTAATCAAGACCAGTTCTAAAGATAGCCATTCAGACTTCTCAAACATACTTTCTTGCCAAAATAATCTCTAACCCAAATCCACCCACAAACCCAAAGGTGGACACACACTGAGGGTTAACTCATAAACCCTAAGTTTTGTCAAGACTTCATAGTTCTCATCCTGGAACAAGAGCAACTGCTAGTAACTTAGTGTCACACTTCTCATGTCTTGAAACACTCCCTTACTCACTATGAAGTGTTGCAGATGCAACAAGGTAGGCATGTAGTGTGTTTTTGCAGGCATTAAATCAAAGTCTGAGTTGCAAAAAGTTAATCCAAGATTAAACACATTCCCTCTGAAGTCGTGCTGACATGTTGCTCATCTAAAACCAATCCCAGTGCTTCTGAAAGTTTAGTTCTTTGCTTTTGGAATGGACAGTCCATGAAGAAGCTGGAAATGTCTTTTATTAAGATCTTATTAGCTCTTTCCTAATCTCCAAGATCATCTTATAAAACTGGATATATCTGTGTAGCATGACACTGCACTTGAGTTTGTAGGGCCCGTGTCTGGGCTATGTCAAGTGAGTAAGTCTTGAGATGGCACAGGTTTGGCTCTGTTGCAGATAAAAATTGAGAGCTTGGAAGCCATGTTTCCAGGGCAGATTTTTGTGGCAGATGGAAGACAAGACCCAGGTATTCTGAATGTGTGGGGAAAAGAAGCCATATGCARCTGAATTAGAATTTGACTGCATAAAATGCTTGGCCCAAAAAGTGAGTTTTTTCATTTCAGGCTCTTCCAATGATGAGCAGGACTRAATGTTGATACCATAAATTTCTGTAGCTTTCCTTAGTCATTCACATCTTGACTTGTTTTGCCATGATCTGGGAAGGGTAGAGAAAATAACCCTTCCTTAATTTAGGGACATCAAGAGAAGGGATATGATTTTASCAGGTGGGGAACTATGCTTACCAGAGCCTTTCCCACAGCTCCTTTATAGGACTGCTTATCTGCACTTGAGTCTCTGGAGATGTGGCTTGCTTTTTTGCATGCACAATCCTGTTCTTGATTTTGTTTTTTTTGTTTTAAAAGAAAATCTACCTTGGGTAATAAAATTGCCCATTAATCACAATATTACTTTTCTTTTTGACTGCAATAAGTAATTCTGTCTGTGGTTGCTAACTGGTGAGCCCTGGAGAATCCTGCATGAGTGGTTAATGTTCGCCTTCCCACTTCATTCCTATTGACAATCTGCTCTCCAAGGCATAATGGAGAAATGTRTGTACTTCATTACAAAGTATGGAGGTTTATTTTAAATTATCAATTTAATTATCAATGGATTCATGTGAGGAYGCTGCAATCTGGAGTGATGATTTTGATTTTTTTCCCTTCCCTGAGAGTAGATAGGCAGCAGGGGAGTGTGTGGGAATTCAGGTTTGGCAATGGTAAGATAGGGGAGTAAGATTTACCCGAGTTTGCCTTTGGGTGCCCTGTAGTGTTATGGGATGGACATGTTGAACTGCTGTACGTGCTGGCACACAGCCTGCCTGTTCACCTGAACTGCTGGGGCAATAACCAGCAAACTCGTGTGGCTGTGAGGACTTGGGTAAGAAAGATTACCTGAATGAATCAAGGTGGGCACCAAGCACTTGTGTGGCATGAACCCAAGACCCTGGGAGGGTCTTGAGTGATTGTGTACTGCTGCATGTAAAAGTATGCTTATTTAGTGTAAAAACTTCTCTGTGGTGGCATGGCTGTGAGAGTCATGCAGGTCTTAAAAGTTGTTGCCTCTTTAAAAGCTGTGTTAGGACTTACTGAAAGCTGAGTTAATTTTCCACACCAAACACTCTTGCAGAATCCCCAGAACAAAACTCATATGGCACAAGTGAAAAGCCTGGTTAGTGTGTAAGTTTTTCCCACACCCATAGCACAGTTGGAGATACGACCCCAAGCTTTCAGGGTTCAGAACTAGACAAGTGTGTGGGCAAAAGCTTTTACCTTACCTGGCTTCTCAGTGYATTACCTGTGACAGTGATTTATGTCCCCCCTTTCCACTTCTCAGGAAAAATGAGATGATTGTGGGTGAGGTTTTGTTATGAGTAAATACTACATTTCTACCAAGATGTGGGGTACTGCAGTGCCCTCCTGGCTGGATCTGTGTTTGGGGAAGCTGTGTGTTGTTTTTATATCAGTTGTTGCAGTCTTGCAATGTATTATCCATTGCCAAAGCAATTTATCTGAAAAAAATAAATAGCTGAGGCAGGGTTCTTATGGTTCATTAAGGGCTTAAATATATCTAAACTGGCATCTAATCCAAACTTGTATCTAGGCATGAATGAACGCTGGATACAGTCAGGATTTTGGGGACCTGATAACAGTTCCTGACACACACACACACCCCCACACCACCTGGCACATGTGCAGGTGGAAAAGAAAAAATTCTGGTTGTCTTGCTAACAACTTACTTTGAAACCAGTTTTATTTTGTGGCTGTCCAAACCATGATGTGAGTAAGAGATGCATGAAACAAATGCAAGTGATTAATTCTATTCACTATGGAGAGAGTCCATGTTTGTTATCTAATACACCATAAATCCAGAGTGCCAAAAAATGAAGCAGCAACTGTATGGGTTCTCTGGTCTTCCAGAGAGCTTGTTTGGATTGTGTAAAAGAGCACAGCTCTTTTATTCTGAATTTTCTAAAGATTTATTTTAAAGTATCTTTGTAGTTCTAAAACAGCATAATTAAAATGTTTTCAAGTTATGAGTTTCTTGTGTTTTAATAGTACTGTGGCTGGTTTTTATGCTCTCAAAGACCACTGGTTCATTTATTAAACAACTTTTTTCAACTTTGGAACACTTTTTAATTGCAKGTTACTTTCTTTTCTAACCCTTAGACTGAAGTTATGTCTTCTGGTGGGGGAAGGCATGGTGAGGTATAAAAAATACTTACTGAAAGATAGAGTGCTTCTGGTCGCATCTTCTCCAGCCTTACTCTGCATCATTCAGTACCTTAATCTTATCCATCTGAGATTGCTTCAGGCTCTGAAGACAAAAACACAATGTTGAGTAAACCTAAAATCTCTATGCAATTAATTACTGTGTGTTTGCTTATGCTGGAAATAATTTTGTGCGTAGATCTGCGTGGYACATCTTACATCCTTTGTTCTTCAATTGCTGCTTTACCAGGTAAGTGTCTGCGCTGATTACTCCATATTTGCAGTTAGGATTTTAATAATTGAAGATTTTAAAGAGTAACAACTTTTTGAACAAAGACTGTAACAATGGAAAATACTTCTTCATGGAGCGGGACTGCAGTTTGATGTATGGCGTGCTTCCCAGGGGAGTGAAAGTCATGTCACACTTTGGGTAATYTTTTGGGGCTGGTTTGCTGTCTCTTCTATTAAGAGAGAAAGGCTAAGGCATGTTGTAACCAAAGAGGTAGGTTATGATATGTTTTTCACCTTGCTGAGAGGCAGGCCAAGTGCCATGACTTGCTGCAGCCTGAATTGCAAAATGCTGCTGTCATGTCAGGGGCCCTGTCTAGACCAATGTTGTGTATAATTTTTGAGAGTGGTTGTGTGGAATAGACTTGTGAAAGAAGGGAGCTGGGAACAGGTTTTGGTCAGTTGTCCAGTGTATTTAGGAGCTAGAGGGTTTTTAGTTACTCTGAGAGTTATTCATGCCAGAGTAGCAAAGCTGTTGTGTGTATTGGAGCACAGAGAGGGATTTGAGAACAGCAGAAATGATTAATCCTTGTGTGTTCTAAATTCTTTCCCAAAGACGGTGGGACTCAGTGTAAATGTCAGGAATCAGATCTGGAGAGGGTGACACGGATATTGTGACACGGTGTATTGCCTTTCCTTAAACACAACATCGTGTTTAAATAAATGAGATTTCTCACTTTCTCTGAGTGAGGCACCTGCATGTTTGCTGTGCTAGTGGAGAAGCCTGGTGAAGGCTTTTTACCCCAGCCAATGGTTTGCAGTGTAACCCAGTCCTCTAGAYTGCAAGGCACTAAGTTATGCTGTGGGGAAATACTTCCATGCAAATAAACTCTTGAAGGGGAAGAATTGAAATTTTTAATAACTTTTTGCGCATTATGAGAGAACTCTAGCAGCCTGGAGTCATAACTGCAGCAGTTCTCTTTTTACTCAGTAACTGGTTTGTTAAAGCACATACTGGAGCTGTGGCAATGTTGGGCTCAGCTGTCTTCACCTGAGGCCAGTCAAAACACCATCTCTCAGGAGAATTTAGCCTGTGACTGCTGTTCATACTCTGGAGCTATTGTGCTCCAAATGAAATCTGGATTCCTTTGAGAAGGCAGAGGTGAGAATGGTTTGAGGCTTCTCCTGGAATATTATTGGACAAATCCAAAACCACTTTTCATTGTGAGGTGGTTTTGTCTGAGGGCTTTGTCTGCTAAACTAGGAAGTCCATTCTTTTTTCCACATTATTCTTTGTTTCAATATTTACAAAGGGAAGAAGCTTCAAAAGGAAAGTTTGARACTCAAATTTGGTATTTTCTCCTTGGTCTGTGGCTTGGCTCCTAGCTTGGTATTTGTAGCAATCTTTTATTTTCAACAACAGTTACTGTTCTATATAATGGTTCTATAATTACTTACACCACTTTAACAAATCTCTTTAATTAAACTTGCTTTTCACGTGGTGTAACAAAACGAAAAAAAGGCCTTTTACAGTGTTGCAGGCTTTCTACTGACTTGCTAGTGTGTTCTTTTTTAGGTAGATCAGAGGCAGCATACAAAATACTGGAAAGACATGATCTTGAGCAGATGTTTGGTTAATAGAATTCCCTTGAGATGTGCTTGGCAAGGCTGTGTGATGTGCCTTATTGTCCAACAGGGTTCATGAATGTTCCTCAATGGGCAAATGTGTGTTTATGACAATTTTATGTTCGTCTGACATAGCAGTTCCAGCTACAAAGAAGTAACAGAGGTCCTCTGAGGCTTAGTGATGTTCTTCTGGTTTTCAGATATGAGCATTTTTTCAGTCCTGTTTCAGGGGAATGGAATATAGGGGCCCATGATCTGTGGGAATCAGCCCTTTTTTTTCTATTTCTTYTCAGATTTAATTTTAAATTGGATGTCTGAAGTCAAAGGCACTTGAAATTGCCCCCTCAATTTAACAGTGGCTTTATTCAGTAATTCTTCTGACAGGCATGCTTTGTTTAGATCATGGTAAAACTTGGCCTTACTTGCTTTTTTGAGGTATAGTGCATTATAGAAATAACAAAACTGGTTTTAAACATGCTATACTTAAAATAGTTTAGTACTGGAAGACAGCTCTGTGCATACTGTTGTCATATTTTAAAGGTTTAAAAGAAAAACTGGTCCACACTTACTAATTTTTTTTTAGTAAGAAATATGATGGTTATCAGCTTGGGAGGTCTAACAACATAAAAAGATGCATTTACTATTTTTAGCTTGAATTCAAAACAAAAATAGCTGTACATGTTCTACAAGTATGCTTTTAGCACAAACATAAATGAGTTTGACAGAGGTGAAAGCCTGACTATGTAAAGAAGGATTGTTGGTTTCCCTTTGGGTGCCAGATACAAGAGGAGAGAAAAATAATCACCAATAAAGAAGATGARAAAGAATCAGCTGATAGAGGTTCAGCTGTTCCTGTCAGGTACAGGCATGGGCTGATATATTTGGTCCTGTTGAGTTTAAAAAGCAGTACATGAAGAAGGAAAGGAAGCTTCTGTTACTCCAAAAGGTACATTATGTGGAAGAAATTAAAAACATAACACAGGGTGGGATGTAAATTTGTAATGTAGATATTTAGGAATACTTTTTGTGACTTRGTACAGAAAAATCATCACTTAAATGTATTTTGATATGACTGTTTATCTGGAAAATATTWTAATGCTCTTAAAGGATAATTTACCTGTCAATTTTGCTGCACTTTGGTGTGTTAATTAGTGGCTGTAAGGAAAATACTAAAGCTCAGAAGCAAATGGGGGGGGGTGTTAGAAAGTGGTATGTAAGCTCTGGAAATGYAGAAATAGGTTATTTCTGAAAAATTTTAATAGTTCAGAATTAGCATATTTTTTACATGTTCAATTTCTCAGAGAACTGAATGCAGTCAATCCTGACACTCTCTCCTGGGACTGAGTTGAAGTGTAACTCARTGTGGGTAGCTGATCAAGGTGGTGCTACCTAAGAAAGTTGCCTTAGTTCAGATGAAGTTAGAACTTTTCACAGTAAYGGGGTTTTGATATTTTTTCAAATAAATCACTGCTCTAAGCTCCTGTTTTGCACATCTCATGTGAGACTCTTGAATRTTTTAATAGTATTTTAGTGCTTCAGTTGCACATGACCTTTTTTTGCCAGTCAAAAATGTTGTGAATGAATGTCTGGTTTGCTCTTCCAAGAGACTGAGGAGTAACCAAGCTCAGATGGGTGCCTCTTGTATTACACTGGTGATTCAGGTACTTGGAAGACTCTTCTTGAATTAACATCTCAGTTTGTCACTCTGCCTGTGGGCAGGGATTGTTTTATAGGAAAAGCTAGAAAAAGCGGGATTTCTTTCATTTCTTGCTTCCTTCTTTGGTTTCTGAGCTTAAGAAAAAACGCTATGTAAAAGGAATTATTTTTTTTTCTGATGTTTGGAAGCTTCTTCCTCCCTCAGACATTGATTTTTTTTCTTTTTTTTTGGTTTTCAGAAATTACTGGGCACTTCCAGGAGTTCTATGAGGAGTTTAGAGGAGAATTGGATTTGTTTTCTCTTGTTCTGCTTGCCCACTAATGTTGCATCCTGGTGTCCTTCTTTTTCTCTATAAGTAATATACTGCTGACCTGATTCCAAAGCCCCTACTTCTTTCATTCATTACAAGATAAGACTAATAATATCATATTTTTATTTAATATCAGTTTTTCATATGCAAATTTTCATATTCAAATTTATGCTGTGATTTATTTTGCTGTTTAACAAGTCCCAATTTTTTTTTTTCAGAAGAGAAGTCACTTTCATTTCACATRCACATTTTTATTAAAGAATTGTTGGGGAAAAACCACAAAACTAGCCCTTGGAAGAGATTTGAGCCTCCAGTGACTTAGAGAATCCTGCTTCCTCATGATAAGGTTTTCTTCTGCTGCTATCTGAATCTCTTGCAGTCTGGTTTCTTTCTGCAGCCTAGAACTTGTTGATACTGATACTAGAAATGTTGTGGACTTTTACTTTCTGGGACTGAGCTTTGGTTTTATTACCYGTCTGTAACAGATGTGATGTGGGCTAAAGGATACCAAAATCCTTTTTTGAATGTATCCTAGTGCATATTCTTTCTAGTACAGCTGGAAATTTTCCTTGTAAATAATGAAACTTATTTTCCATAGTAGCTTCCTCAGAATCTTTTAAAATATAAAAAGCATATATGTAAATTAAATAAGTTATATCACCTATTTGAGATTAGTGATCATTTTTTAAAACATGTCACTAGATTTAAAATATTTTAATCTGTAGATGTTTTTATTTTATCTCCTTTTCCTGAGTGATCAGTGATCCAAAATAAAGTTTTATTTTCTTTCAGACTGGGCTTCGCAAAGCACCTGTCCCACTCTTCTTTCCCATCTCTTCCCTCAGGCCTTSTCCAAATAAATATTATGAAATGATTCAATAGTGTTGTCATATGATTTACCTCACCTACAGTGCCAATTATGTCAAACATCTGTTATTTCAAACTTAGACACATACAGTGATTTTTTTCTTGTAACTTGACTTCTGGACATATCATGGTGTGTGCTTCTAGGAAAGATTTATTTTCTTAATGAATTCAGACTCAAAAAAACTAATGGCTCTACCCCTTCTTTACCTTTATACCCAGTGCTCAACWACATGCTTTCATCTGTTTCCTGGTCTGTTTCTCTCTTGGGATAAGWGTCTTCTCAAAGAAGTTTTTTTTTCCCATTTGAAAAAAAAACTGGTCAAAATTGGTGTCTTCAAATTCTTCTCTTGTCTCTGCAGGTTTGTGTGATATGTCCGTATATCAACATAAGATACTTTCCAGCTTATTCTGGCAAGCTCACATGTCTTTCTTATTTCTGCAGACTGGGMACCATTTTGTTGCCTTTGGTCTTATGCTGGTGTCTTTTAGTCTTTTAACTGAAGTGCATATAAGAGTTACTCCTAAGAAGCTCTAGGATAATATCCCTCTTTGTCCAGCCAGGATGCCCTCCAGGTATGCCTTCTGTAGCTTTTCATTTCCTTCTGTAGACACACCATTTCCAAAATACTTAAAATGATTGATGTGATTAAAATATAATTCTGAATATCTTTATATGCCTCTACATTTGTCATCATATTTAATTTAATTATAAATAATTTGTTTCTCAGTTTGTTTCCTTCACGTCACCTCTTTGTAACAGCTGCAGACAAGAGAAGGAACAATGCTAGATTAATTAATTTCCTAAAGCTTTTTCTTTTCTTGGACACTACTTGATATTGATGTGCTCCTTGGAAGTATTAATATTTTCTTTTTCAAGTCTGTGTTTCATGCACCAAATAACCCACCACACAATCCCTTGCTATTTGACTAGAAAATAAAATCCACTGCTTCCAGGGCAGAAATGGATGAATAAATCTTTTTCCAGGGAGAAATGGRTAAGTAAATAATTTCCAAAGATTAAGCTGAAGGATCCAGGGCATGTACTCTGCCTTACCTCTGCTCCATGTGTTTGTCTCCTCAGCAACCTTCCTTTACAAATGGCATTGAAGAAGTAAAGTACTTGGTATGCTCAGAAAATAATAGATAAGAAAGTGAAAATCAGATTTCTGGGTCTGAACAGAGACTTCTCGTGCTTAACTCTTTCAACATGAGCACATCCATCTCCCTCACCTGGGCTTTCAAGAAACTAAAATCCYTTCCATTCATTTGTGATGGAAACTAACTGACCTTACCAAGAGTCCCTCTACTTCTAAACACAGTATCCTCAGTTTGCCTTCTGTCGCCATCAGAGCCTATTTTCTTCCTGTTTTGTTGTGATTTTTGCAAACCAGGTGTRTTTTCTGCCTCATCACTGAATTTTGCATGAATAGAAATTGGSGCCATTTTTTCACCTGTACTCCAAGTTGGAAAGAACATCTACATTTACTGAGGAAATCCAACTAACTATGGCTGTGAAAGTAATGGATATTTTGTATGGTCTGTGTGCATGCTGTTCCTTCGTTGCCTATTGCCTGGTGTTGGTAAGTGTCTGATAATCTGTCTTCCTTACACTCTGATGCTTGAGATCTCTTTCCTCTCTAGAATAACTAATATTTACACAGCTCAGCTGAAATGCATCCCATTGTCGACATTAAGGCATCATGGGTAAACTTATAGAGTAGCACAGAGAAACACAGCAGAGATAATCAGACTGTCAGGGTTATRATCTGTTCCTTGTGTTCATGGTTGCAAGTCAGAGTGGCAGAGGGGAACAKTAGGGCTAAGGCTTATGGCACCTGTAGTTATGAGCACACAAAGATATGAAAATGCTTCAGTGTTATTTATGGAAAATGAAAAGTGCTGTTATTTCATCTGGCTGATCTCTAATTGTTTTAATCTTTGGTGTGAAAATCTGTGTTGATGAGTCAGGACTATCAAGGCTGAATCCAGACTGGTTGAGATTGTTTTAAGGGAAATAATACACAAAAAGTGTGTGAACATTTTAAATTAAAGACAAGTGAGTATACACAAAAGCCCTCCTTCTGCCAAAATATGCTAAACACACAGCAGAGAAGTCTCAAGAAACAATACARTTCTGTTCTGTTATCAATGCTTGAAGACATGGGTACATGGGTAAATATCTTAAAGAAGGGATATGCCTACTTAGAAGTATTTTGAGGTACATGTGTTTGTGTCAGGGAAGAAAAACAAGAATTTTCTTCTGTTTGTGGGTTGGCATTTTGATTTCATTTAGTGTGGAGTTGAGTTTGCAAAATCATGGTTCTTTAGAATTTCTTCTAAGASTTACACAGCTTTAGCTTCCACTGGGAAAGCATTTTTTCATGTGTGCTCCAGCTCTTACAAACAAGTCAGCTTCACTTTTAATTAAATTTCATGGTAGTTTTCATTGTTGTGGTGAATCAAAGACAAAGTTTACCTTTCACATACAATAAAGAGGTTTTTTTTTCATTTGGTAGGCATGTCCTGTGGCTGTTCTAAGGGAATRTGTATTTGGAGTAAATCAAGAACTGAATAGATGGCACTGAAAACTCCACCCTCTCATCTCTGTACCCAAGACATATTTCTATTAGAAAGCAGGGGGGGAAAAGCATCTCTTTCTCTTTTGCAATTACTATCAGCTTTAGGGCTTCTGAGTTTATGCAGGCAGTATAAATGCAGTCACACTGGAATTTTCATTCTCCTATTTCATCAGCATTATGATCAGAAAAAGCATTTCTCAGTAGGACAAAGCAAGTATCCTATTGTTTTCATYGTACAAATCAGAGGACAGGCCAGTGTGAAGCCCACAGGAGAAATTACTAACACCTTTCAGAAGTGGGTAAAGTTTGATATTTTTTTTTGTTGCAGTTCAGTTGTAAGTGCACTAAAAAGCACAGATTTCATGGTTTAGTTTTTTCARGCCCATACATTCCAGTTGTAGAGAAAATGTTTGTGTAACAAAACAATTTTTAATACCAAATTTACTTGGAAAATTGTGGATATTTTACTGCCCCCCAGCTCTTTTGGTTTTAATTTATTCAGTTATTTGCATGCACGGATTTAATACAAAAATGTGGGGTGAATTCCATATTCTCCTTTTGTGGGTGCTGTTCTCAACTCTTTGCTGTGACTCCAACAGTTGYAAGCTAAGGACAGGCAGCCTCAGCCTCGTTAGCAACACCACCAGCAGGTCTGTACAAAATGAGATTATTGTGCACCCATAAAGCAAGCAGGGAGTGTCAAGTGCTGCTGTGTTGAGCAAGAGGCATTATAGGCTCTGAATGATTTGTTTGTTCTTGCATTAGGGTGACTGCACACCCATCTAAAGTGATGATAGTGTGAATCTCCATCTGTGCCATTAGATGAAGTAGCATCATTTTAACACTTCAGTGTTAGTTAACTTCTTGTGTCGCCCGATCAATGCATCAACATCCAAGTATCTCCAAGATACTGCAGCATGCCCTTTCTTTGTCAAGACCATCTGCATGAATATTTCAGTCCATGTAGACAAATGCCAAAAGTGCTAGAGCATTCTACTTAGTCATACAAGACTCTTTAAGGGATTTTAAATTGCTGTTGTACAAACTGATGTCACTTTACTCAGTGTCAGCAGGTTTGACAAGGCTTGCTTGCTGGTAGCACTTTCTGGAAGTTCTAAAGAATGAAGGTCTTAGTAAAGCCAGCCCAACTGCTTATTTTTTATTTTTTGTTGTGTGCAGGTTAGGTGCCTAACAGGCTGGAATGAAAGAAGAATTTGTGCATGCTACTTATGTGTTTTGCCATTATTTGCGTGCTGTGTTCTAATAGTTGTTTTCAGAGAATGAAAAAAAATTGAGCAATATTAGTTTTTTTTCTGTACAGTATGAATGATACTAACKATATTTTAATGTATTAGATTGTCCTATTTGCATGAGTGTCAGTTTCTCTAGTTATTCCACATTAATGACCTCCAGTATTCCTTAGGAAAATTGCAGCTGGTGACATAATTGCCTTGCATTTATGAATGTATCTGAAGTGGGCCACTTTGAATATGGTAACCATGTTTTAATGTTGMTACTCCACTGAGCTCAGCATGGACCAAAATACCCTTTCAAGTAAGGRYTGGTGTTGCTCTGCTTGCAYAGCRGAGAATGGGTGGCACAGAATAGTTYCTGGGRTGGRTTAKAATTATTTTGCTCAYCTCATCTARCTGTTGCTGTCCATGTCTTGAGACAGGGAAGGATGGATTTTCCAGTCTTTCCTACTCTTGTAGAATTAGAGAGAACATGCARTGTTTCCAGTGTGAAGAAGGAATCCAGCAGTCTGCCAAGTTAGGTCTTTTTTTAGAGATCGTCCTCAGATTCCTTTGAAGCTTTGGTAACATTTGCTTGAATTGAAGCACCTGATTTCTGCCCTTTTGGCTTTGGAGGTCCTCCTGCTGTTTAAGTTCTTGATCAAGTTTGGCTGGACTGCTTGGCTGGAGACTGATCAATCTGATAGAATAGGTGTTTTTAAGTAACTTGTTGCTGGTTTTTTTTTTCTTGCTGTCCTTTTGATCATGGGTTGAATATTCAATTCTAGTCTGTCCCCATGGGAAAGATTGACAGTTACTGCTTGTATTTAATAGAACTTATACAAACTTATTCTGCATTTGGATTCTGAAGAGATGAAAAAATATTATTCTGGTTTTGTCCTAAAAAATAAAAGAATTCACTTGAGTATTTATTCAAGCTGAGGCACAATGAGAGTAAGCACTGTCTGTAAAATCTAAATTTGTCAYACACTAGTTAGGAAGAAAAAAGACTTCTAATGTATTTAAGTTAMAGGTTACCATAGTAAGATAAGTAGAGAGAAAGCAGTCTGCTAGATTAGAAAGTGATGGGCTCTAGGTGTTGGCCTTCTGTCAGTGTCATAGCAGGTCTTTTGGTATATTTATAATAATATTATTCATATTAATAATATTTATAGTAATATGATTCAACAACTTTGTTCAACTGGTCACATACTGCAAAGTGGGAAAAAACTTGTTGCTGGTAATAACCTGACCCCACTGGAGAGGGGAAGCAGAGTAGGAAAACCTACTAAATCCGTGCTGAAAGGACCCGGGGCATTCCCTGCATGTTGATGTTTTATTTAAATAGATGGTATAAAAAGAGTTTTTCCAGTACTGACAAATACAAAATAGTATGGTGTGAGATGCTTGGGGAAAGTGCTTGGTCTCACAATAAGCAATTCCATGGCAGAATTGCTGAATTTCCTAAAGCAAAGATTAGGAAGAGGTGCATGGCGTTCCATTAGCCTGAAGAGCAGTGCTATGAAAGAGGTGGTTTTGTACTGATCCTGGTACCTGTCCCAATCCATAGGTCATGGCAGTTAGTTTTCCTCCTTCTAAGAATTGAACCTAATTTGGCCTGACACAAGTCACTGAACAGTCCATTTAAAAAAAAAAATTGTTTTGCTAAGCATTTCTCTGTCCACAGTGCCAAATAAAGGGGTAGTTTCACAAATGTGGTGTCTGAATGAGACTGGGATAACTCTGTGACTTTTATGGACATTTTGGGGTACTCAGCACCACAGCTGAACASATTCAATGATAATGACCTTTCTAGTCCATATTTGGACTTAAATATGTGTGTCCAACATTGAAATAAAATTTTGGGTAGTGAGAATATTAGAAACATCATTAAAATCTGGAAGGGACTCTCATGAAGTCCTGCTCAAAACTGTGCCTTCCCATACTTGCATTCCTAAGGTGCCCCAAATTTTTGTGCAATTGCCTGGTGACTTGGATAAGGTACTGATATAACCGAAAAAAATTCCATCCAGAAAGTGGATAAGCAGACTGTCCCTCAGAACCCAAATTTAAACCAATTTTGACCYTCTGAGTAAACCACACTTAATGTGTTCACCAATAAATAATACCAGTGCTGCTAAAAAACCAACCCAAACCCAGCAAATCTAGAACTGCTAATTACTTTTCTACAGATTCTTGGCTTCTGCTCATGCACTGCATTTTTTCCAAGAGAGAAACCTGGACCTTAGTGAAACCTGCACCTGTTGTGCTTGTGCCATTGTTTTCACAGGAACTGACTTTGTGTTTGACACAAGTGACAAAAATGCCTGGCAGTCTTAAATTTACCAGTTTTAAGTTATACCCTCTGTGTCCATGTGTGTTGAAGAAAATACCACAAAGAGGAGTCATGTTGATGGGCAGATGCCTGGTGAATAGGAGTCTTGATGTGAACAGAGTTTGGGTTTGGATATTTTCTTGCTGTCCTTAGGAACTCAGTCTGTACTACAAGCCAGTGATTTTCCTTGTGAAATATATATCAAAAAGCAAACAAAATACTCTTCTGTATTAAAGTGTTACTCAGCATATAGCTCTGAAAAAGGTTTCCATAAAGAGTCATATTGGTTGAATTTTATTAGCTCATGCRTTGTAAATGCTGGAATTGGATATGYCASTGAAAGCTGCTCTTWGGCAGTTCCAGCTTGCATGACCTGCATTTACTCAGCAGATCACTGTAGGTCCTGCTGATCTTCCCCTGACACCAGTTGAACAAGATCTTTCTAATGGATATTTTTCTTAATTTACTTATTCTCCTACCTCCACATGTATTAGGTACTAACATGCTTTCCTTGGAAACTGGAGCATACATTTAATCTCYGGCTATTTTTCTTCAGCAAGTTTATTTTAGTGCCACAGCAATGGAATGCWATCTTGTGCTTCTCAGTGGTGTAATATTCAAACAGGTGATATGCTTGAAGCTGCCATGTTGTGCACTGGCAAAAAGGAAAAAAGAAAAAAGGGTATTTTTTTGAGAGAGAATTTAGCCCTGAAGGCACTCTGTATCCTGTAGCTGCCCTGGTCTATCAAAGGGAGCTTAACAGCAAGATATAATCTTGAAATTCAAATGGTAGCAGGTTTCTGTTTTTTTCCAGCTGGAAGAATCTGGGGTGCAGCTTAGGCAGACCATGCTGAGCACGTCTTCACTTGGCTCTAACACACACAGAGCTCAGCCTCTTCCATGCAGCTGGAAGTGTTCTCTAGTGAGGATGGCATGACAAGTGTGTGTGGGGAGGTGCTGTCTGTGTCAAAGTAGGGACTTTTGAAGTGTATGCTTGTGTTTTAAATTTGCATTCAAGTCAGTTATACTTAGAAAGATACACTCATGAAACAGTTTGGCCTGAGAAAGATTTCTTTTTTTCATAACATGCCATGTGGTAAGAACAGACTGGCATTAGAAAAATGACATCACAGCAAATTTATGGGGTTAAAAAAAAGAAGAAAACTGTGTGAGGAATCTTTTTGCTATARGTTTACTCACCCATGTAGGGCACAGTGAAAGCTGCTGTAGGCTTCAGGTCTCATCAACAAGCCTCTAATGCTAGCAATCCTGCTGTGATATGCAGAGTAGCAGTAAAAAAACTATAGAGACTTAATTTTTCTCCTGTGTACCTAAGTATGAACATAATAAGTTTGTTTTACTATTCAGACTATATAWTGTAGTCTATCTAAGTTAGTTATTAGAATCAGTGAAATTATGTTTGGAAGAGCTCTCTGAGAACAGCCAGCAATTTGAGGTCAAAACCCAAAAACAATGACAACTGATGAATTAATTTCTGATTTGGACCAGGATTTCTGAAGCAGGATCTCCCCGGAAAGATCACAGCTTTGATTTTTGGGCGTAGCTTTTAAGGAAATTGTCTGTAGTATTTGGGAAGGGAACTCCTTCTGTGCTTTATGCTTGTTCTTAACCAATGTTCCTTGACACAATGACCAGAGAAATCTCGGCTAGCTCAGTCTCTGGCTTTGGTGCCAAGAATGAATGCTCCCAATTTGGCTACAATTTGGGTAGCAGTCAAAGTGAGAGCTGCTTTCCGTTGTTCTATGGTTCCTGGTGTTGTCTGTTGAGGATTTGAAGTAAAAGACTTGGGAAAGGCTCCTTTCTGTCCTGTTCTCAGAGATCCTTTATTTACCCCAAGCCTGGGGGGCCAGAAAAAGAGGGAGTTCAGAGTCAGGTGCAGTCCTTGAAACTCAGGGGAAAGGGGGATCTGGCCCACAGGTGATTGGTGTGCCCCAGGTGGATTGGCAGGGGTCTCTTGTATGACAGAGAGCAGGGTCAAGGAGAGATGGACAAGGAACCGAGATTTCTGGAACATAGGAGGGTTGGGGTGAGACTGGACCCCGAGGGAGGAGGAGGAGATAACTCAGGTGGAACCAGACAGGGTAAGAAAGGGGGTGGGAAAGGGGGGAGCTGGGATGATCCATGGGGAAAATAACTTAAAACATCTTAACAAACTCACAATGCCRCAGTTCCTTCTAAGCAGGAGTCTTCTCTAACTTCAGTTTTTAGGATACCTAATTGTACTGCCTCAATCATTATTCTTCCCAGTCATATCAGTACCCTGTCCCTAAAAGAAAGGGCTAAATTTTGACACTGGCTAAATAATTGCAGATTATGCTACCTGTATATACCTGTGCTTTATAGATTGACCCTCACTCAAGTGTAAGAATTTTACTCCAACAATGTCACTTYTGATGTGGAAGAACATATGAGATMCTGAGCTCTGAGCTGGTRGCACAGCAGAGTTTTCAATAGGCATTTGCATGGATTGGCAGTGACTTTGTGGGAGTCTTTGACAGCAGTAGGGGGATTTATATCTCAATTCTGATAGTGAAATGTATATTACATATGAAATATTTTACTCAGCAACATTCCTCTTGAACATTGGGTTCTTCAGTTTAGATTTTTCTCAGGCTTTGTTTGGACACATAGAACTTGGAAGGATGGCATGATTTGGTACTATACATATTGCTGCTATGGCAGTGGAGATGTCACATAGCTGTGTTCTCAAAATCCGCATCTTTGCTACTGGTTAAATATTCAAAGATGTTGCAACAGTTCAGTTCATAAAGCCATAAAGATAATTATGTTGAAGAATGTTCATAACTGACACTTAAAAAGAGATCCAATATCTTGGACTGTTTAAGTAAATCACTAGGGGAAACAAAATGCCACACTAGAAACTTTTTAACCTTCTCACATTCTTAGTGCAAGTACGATCCTACTTCCTGATTTGGAAACAAATTTACAGAAGTAATTGGCATATATGTGCATATAAATASGAATAAATGCATTTAAATGGCTATCTTCCAGCCTATATTTAGCAGTGGATCAAGTGCAGAATGCTCTTTCCATATCCTTTATTTCCTTTGAAACAGTACTTTGCATGATGAGTTCCTCTCTGTAGATTGTTCTGTTAACTTTCTTCCATCTGTATCTCCCTTTAGCCCCAGGCTGTTAAAAAAGAGACAGTTTTTGAATGAATAATGCTTATGTGATGACTTTTTTAGATGATTAAAAAAAGTGTGGGGGGATATTTTGGTACCCTTTTTTCTCCACTTCACTAATGATGATATATAGACTGTAAGTTTTTTTTTTAAGGGAGAAAGAAGGAATAATGCTCTTCCTGTTTGATCCTGTTCCTTGGTAGGAATCAGGACCTGATTTGCCTTTGCTCATTTGGGCTCAAGCTTTTTCTAAAGATGATAACTGAACCTGCCTTGGTTCAGTTGGAGGAAAATATTATCTGTATTTCTGCAAAATAAAAAGTATATGTTAACTTGAACATATGGAAAGAAATATAGCAAAATATTATTGATGTAAAAATCTTAACATTTAAGAGCCTAATCTCCCTTGATTCAGTATCAGGTTACAATTATTAACAGTAGTTTTTTGCTGCTGAACTCAAATGTACTGTTAATACTGTATTTCAGTAATATAGGCTGTATAAGATCTCTGTTGACAGAGTTTGTGAGTGTTAACATAAAGAAATGAACACTTTTTGAAAACTACCTGTAGCTCATATTACATTTAGCCTTTCAGTTATCCAAATAACTAACAATGTGAAAGTTAGCTGTTTAATGGAACAGGCTTTCAAGGGTTTTATTAAATTATTCAAAGGATAATAAAGGCWAGAGTCAGAAAACGTAATGTTCAACAATGGATCTACTTCGTATCCTGACACCCTATGGAGCTATTTTGAAGTTAATGATTCTGTTTCACCCTTATCTGTCTAAAAGAAAAGGAAGCAAATCTCGTGAACCACCCTCAAAGAAATGCTTTCAYTGACTCTAATGGAGCTATTGGCATTGGTAAATCTAACCATGATTTAAAGAATTAGCAGTCTGTCCTCTCAATTTGTGTGCTGTTCAATTAAGTGTTGAGAAATKGATAGGCATASAGGCAGCCAAAGCTTTAGGKTACTGAATGAGGTATTTTGTAGTTRGAAGCTTTAGGGAGTTTAAACTTTAAAACAACAACCAAACAAACACAAARAMAMCMMCYYMAAAMMARMMAAMMAMMAAAMMAAMMAAAARRSMAAAAMAAMCCCCAGACCAAACAAAAMACAAGTTKTTTTCTGTYCCRCTTGGAGAACACCTGGGATTTTCTGTGGCTGGGAAATTAATCCTCCTTGTTTGTTTAATGGAAGTCCTTATTTACTTTAGGTATTCAAGGGAGTACAGAATAGAATTTAAGGTATTGGTCACGGTTTAATAAAATAAATACTAAATGGGGAAAGCAAGCAACAGATTCCAAACMTTTTGGCTGTTGTGATGGAGTTTTATTATCTAGTTCCTCCTTATCTGAAGACTGGGTTTGACTTAAGAGTCCTCCAGCATTTTGGTGCTGTGTTGGCTGATGAAACACTTGGGTGATGTAGAACAGATGGAGCCCGGTGTGATCTTCACCTTCCCTTCAGCAAAGCAAACCAGGTAATTTCATTAGTCCACCAGTACCACATCTCAGTGATTGGTCTGAACTTSCTTGTRGGAGCAGCTGGAGTGTGTGCATGCMTGTACAACTGTCCATCAGGTGAGACACTGCTGGCAATGTGCCCAGGGGTGGCATTTGCTCTGGCTGCTGGTCCCTGGCCTGGTGTTGTGGCAGTGGGGAGGGATCTATGGGTGCTCTGTCACTGGCACTTTGCCTTTTTTTGGGAGAGCAGCACAGAGTTCGTAGACTGAGTTTGAATTTATCTGATGCGTTTGAGAGAAACTTGAAATTAATTTAGAAACTGAGAGGCAATGGTAGAGAGTAATTAAATTTTTAAKGAGTGGAAATTTGAGCAAAAAATGATTGGGAACATCACTTTGTTCACCACATTTTGTCTAGTCTTTTTTTTTATACCTGTCTTTCCCATTCTCTGATGAAAATTTGTAGGCATACAAAGACCTTTAGAATTATGGCTCTGATGTGAACTTTCTTACAGCTGTGCTAGGTAGTTGGTAAGGCCAGAGAACAGTGAGTTATGGTAACTTCAGCCTTTTAAGGAAACTATTTGCACTGATMTTTAAAAACAAACCGTTTTCTCTGTGTGAAATGGGTAGGTCTTGGTTCAGTTGCTGGTAAAGGAATGCAAACATTGCATATCAGATAACACAGTTGGGATTTCTCCACRTAGTTCATGGTGTTAATCTCAGGCATTTAAGAGAGTAATAAGAGGGATCAGTTTTATCCATTTATTCATTCCCTAAGAACATTTTGTCCACAGTGGATACAGGTATACTGACAAGAAGAGGCTTTGGTGATATGTCAGCAGAGTTCAGATGTGATTTGCTATATGTAATGAACTACTGACACTGGAAAACTCTGAGAARAGCCTACATCTATACATTTCTCCTGAGACCTATGGAATATATTTGATGTTTTTTTAAGAGGAACTGAAGTTTTTAACTCTTTCTCTAACATATTGTAGTAAGATACTTTGGTATGAACTCTGGGGAGGAGGTTARTTATTGCAAACCAAAGTAACAAGCTATACYAGTTACAGAGGGATTGARGGGATAGCAGTAATAAAAAGTGACATTGATACATCAATAATAAAGTGAGTTGTTCTTGCCATGCTTATCGACTTTAGTTWCAACCTCGTAGAAGAAAATTGTTCATACACTGTGATTTAAAACCTCCCAAGATTTGATGTTATGCTGTTTATTTTGGGTAGGGCCTTGTGCRCTCCTGCCTGAAATGTTTGCTTAGAAATAGCACAGAATTTTAATGCCCTTTATCTGTAGTAGCTTTGTGTTTTAAAACCAGCTAAGAAATGTCTATCTCTGTACAAAGTGTGTATATAGTCATATTTGTCTCCTGCCATCTCCCAGTTGATGCTGTTGGATCTTTCTGCAGCRTGTCAAGCAAGCTGTTAACATGCACTTGAGTTTATAAACATCCTGGTAATTATGTTTCTGATTTCCTACATCTGTGAAGTGCAATAGACCAAGATTTTAGGCTTAAAAACTTAACACCATGTAGGATTATTTGGAAATGAAAGTCACAATTGAAACTGTGTTCTCAATGTCTTTTAATCTGTCCTGAGTTTTTTACAACTCCCGGCTTTCATCTAGCACTTAAATACTGAGCCTATCTTGGGCTTCTCAACACATTTCCCACTGGTCCTCCACTGCACCTGCTGTGCTGCCATCAGCCATTAATGTTCAGACGAAGCCAACAGCTTGTTAGGACGTGTCTGAGACATTCAGTAGTGCAGATGGCATGTTCTGTCTGCCTCTACCTGTAACATCTGGCAGCAGTCAGATGTGAGAAAGCCCAAATGAGAAGGAGGGAGGTAATGTTTTTAAGTTGAATTGAAGAAATTATTTTTTCAGACAAATTATTGCAAGTTTGCTGGAGGTCATAAAGGAAAAAAACAACCATGTGAATAGAGGGCAGAATTAGCTTGCTTGATTGAATTAATTGAATGAATTTATGTTGTGAGGACTTCCAGTTTAATTTTGGAGGAATTCTGTAAGTTGGTTTAGAGCTTAACAGATCAATGCTGTTGTATCTAGGGAGTTTTCTCCTTAACCATCCCCAAGAATCTATCAAACTACTCACTAGGCAGATGGCTGGAAACAAGTTTTTCTRTGCTGTTAGTAGCTCTGCTCTTGGTATTGATGCAGTTTTAAAATGGTTTCTARTTGTATTTGGGATTGTTCAGATCAKATTCAAATGGCATKGTTTCCTTCTAAATGACCTTGGTGTTGTGGTTTGAACCTGACAATACGATGACTGACTTTGCCATCTCATCACATGGACAAGAATATTCAAATGTATTTCTTTCTGAATCAAATGCTTTTTTTTCCTCATACCTTATCCTTCAAAAATCCCATGTGTGGTAAGATGTAGTATAGTGTCCTTCACAAAGCTTKTACCATGTGAAAACTACAGCTTGGTAAATAGCAAGCAAGTGTATGCAAAAGCAGCATCTGTGCCACAGAGAATCAATAACCTGCATAATTCTCAATCATCTCAGTTTTGACTGGAGACAATTTTGCATTCTTTAATTTTGTCAGTTAAGAGAGGGCTTGGCTTCTGAGAYTTGCTGAGTGATTTGGCTGTCTTTCATCTCCACTCTCACGTCTTCCTTCAGTTCTTAAACTGTCTTGGTCTTGACCCATGAACACTTTTTCTCTCTCTGGTTTAAAACTGGGAGCACTGGGAGAGGGCAGTGGGCTCTGAGCATAGCACTGGATGGGATGGAACATCCCTCTGGCCAACTCRACTCACCTGTCCTGTGTCCTCACTTAGMTCCTTTCTTACTCCCAGCCTGCTTGTTGGRGAGAGGAGGGGAGGAGAGTGGGAAATAGAGAAAGCCTTGGTGCTTCATAAAATGCTYCCCCCCCAGCTTTGTTGTGTCCATTGTTCATAAACAGCCACAACARTGTTGTGTTACCTACACAATCTTAGCCACAAACTCAAATCACAGCACCAAATGGACTGTTGTGAAGAAAGTTAATGCTGTTCCGAACAGATCCAAGTTAATTAAAGATAAACAAATCTTGTATAGATTCAACAAGGCAATTTTTCTCCTCCTATGTAGGTGAAGCATGCTAGAAAGTGCTGAATTGTAGAGGAGAGGTGAAAAAGATTACAGTGCAGTGGACACAATAAAGCTGTAAGGCCCCACTCAATCCCCCCAGTTTTACTAAGCACTAAAGAGAATTTACCAGATTTGAAAGATGGATCATGCCTGTAAATCTTAGGATTTGTTGGCTGGCCAAAGAAGGARGAACAGAATAATACGGCTTTTCATCTACAACAATTTTTGACAGTGCTAATGGGTACTGACAAGAAGTGAGGAGGACTGACTTCTGATATCAGAACCAGCTCCTGGGCTGTCCTAGGGTGACTTTATGATGCTTGTATTCCCCAAATCATCTGTTCTGTTTGTTTTGGATATTGTGTTCTGCACCTTTGAGACTGGTTCTGAGAGTGAAGGGGGTGAAAAGAGAAGTGCAGACTTTGTTTTGAGAAACTGCTGTGACTCCTGCACATTGCAGCTCCTGGACTGTTTGTCTGAAGCATGGACAGGTGGTGGGACAGAGATGTCTTTGCTTTTAGTTAGTTTTAGCTAGCTAAGGCAGAGACATTCCCTGGACTGTTTGTTTTTTCCCTTTTTCTTGGACTGTTTAAACCTGCTCTGGACAAAAAGCCCACGAGAGCACTGGGAGCTCACACCCATGGGGGAGCTCACACCTGTGGCCCACTGGGGCCCAGGCCGGCATTTTCCAGCACCAGAGAGACTGATAGGAGATGGATTGAGGTGAACTCCCATGGCAAGGACTTTCTCAGTTTTGCCAGGTTTCATTGTCTCTTATTATTAATTTTTATGTTTGTAGGTACTTTGTTAAATAAATAGTTTTTTTCCACTCATCTCTAAGGAGATTTTTTTTCCCAAACCAATAGAGGGAGAGTCTGTTTGGGTTTGCTTCCCAGAGGGAGCCCATTTGGAGGTTTCCTCCCAAATCTGCCCTAAACCAGGATATGAGCAAAGATCTCTCTTCCTGTTACTTGCRAAGTCTCTTGGCTTTCAGAATAAATAACACAGACATTTTAGATATTATTCTTTTTTCAGAATCTGTTAAGTAGAATCTTGACAGCACTAACATAAAATGTGATACCATTAATCACCCTTAAGTTTTGAAGAGCTATTAGTGGAGAGRCATATTTTGTGTTAGCATTTATTTTATAAAGTTAAGACAAAGATTGGTTGACAGTCCAATGTCCACTTTTTTTCATGTTTGCAGTTAAGCTTCTAAGACTCTTTTTGGGAAAGTAAAGTCATTGAGTAGTTGTTCAGCCCTGTGGTATGAGAATAGTTTTAATTAATGCTTCAGCAATAAAAATGCATCAGTGTTCTGTGTCTTCTGCATCCTTAAAATAGTTGTATCCCCACATTGTCTGTTCCCATTTGAGTTGTGATTTTCTGTCTTTTACACATCCTGTTTTCTCCAGAATAAGAAGTAGACTACTTTAGAAACAATGGCAGTCTATCACCTARAGCAAAACATGCAGATAATTTGCATTTTGAACTGCTGACCTGTTGGCAGGCCTCATTTTCTCTCTTACAGAAAAGCTCCAAAAATGCCTGTTGCAACCTTACAGCTGCTAAAAAAGGAAAATGTGTAAAGCAGGGTAGCAGGCCTCCTCCTGTCAATACAGCTGAACAGATTCAGCTATTGTCAGTTAAGTAGATACTAGTGCTACTACACTTACAAACATGATATTTCTAATCAAAGTCAAGTGTTTGCCATTTCCCTGAGTGGAGAAATTTGACAGCTTCAGTTAAAAGTGATGCAAACAATAAGTCAACAAGCAGGTTATTGGAAAGGAGAAATGAAGGAAAAAAAAAACCCAAGAAATGGTCACAGGGCAGATTTGGGGTGTTGTTTTTTTGGGGTTTTTTGTTTGCTTCTATTTCATAAACCATAAACTCTCTGACTTGCACAGTGCAGCAACCAAGAAGTGATCCCATCTGTGTAACAAACCCTTTCCTTGTCTGCAGCATTCTCATAGTGACCCAGGATAGGGGGTCAGAGRAAAGGGCACCTGCCCATGCTATTGATTGACCCATGTCATAAAGGTGAGTTGTAGCAAAAGGAAGGCAGTCTTGTCTTGAATTCTTAGCAGAGAAGAACCTGTGGCTGGTTTGTAAGAGCACAGAAGAGGGGTGGTGAGATAGAAGGCTGCTCAGTGGGAAAAATGCTTCTTAGGTGTGTGTTACTTTTATGGGGTACTGCTGGGCTGTTGCTTCCCAGACATAGCTGGAGTAGCCACAGTTAAATGTAGATACCCACTTTTGAATGTTGAAATGTTACTGGTTTGTAGGCTTGAAATGAGTTGCTTCAAAATGGCATCTACAGCCCTGTCAAAGATGAGTCTGCCCATATAAAATGGGCACACCTGCTGCATCCAGAGGGAATGACTAAAAATCTGCAGGTTCCCTTTTATATGAGATTTAAAAACAAAGATTTCCTCATGTAGTTCCTTCTTTATTTTCCTTTCTGTGAACTGTAGTGATTTTTTTAAAATGAGAAACAGAAATATAATTTGATTGTGCAGAAAAATACAATATGTGCCAAATGATGGATCACTTTTGGCCTAAGACTCCTCAGGCAAGTATTTTGCAGTGCATCTTAGGAGTAGTTTTAAAGATATAAATAGATCATCACAATCTGTGGCAATTAGCAGATAAGAAGCAATAACAATCAGGTCTACRTACTGGATATGTAGGAAAGCTGGATTTTAAAACCAGAGGGAGCACAAAATTTCCCCTTGCAGCTCATGATTCAGTCCTTCTGTGTTGGAATGCAGCAGCAGAGAAGCTGATTTGTGGGATACAGTTTAATGACATGTTGTGGTTTAACCCCAGCAGTAGCTCAGTCCCTGCTGCCTGGGGTTACTGCTGGCCCACTCTTCTCAAGTAGGAAAGTGTAAAAGTGAGAACTTGTGGCTCAAGATGAAAACAGCTTAACAGGTAARCCAAAAGCTGAGCATGCAAGCAAAGCAAAACAAGGAATAAATTCAATAATTTCCAGGGGCAGGCAGGGGCTCAGCTATCCCAGGAAAGCAGGGCTTGATCACACGTATGGTGACCTGATTTTATTCTATTCTATCCATATGGATCATCATATGGAACATTCTTTGGGTCAGTTGGGATCAGATGTCCCTGCTGTGTCCCCTAAAAACTCTTTGAACACCTCCAGCTTCCTCACTGGTGAGATAAGGAGAGGAAAAGGCCTTGGCTCTGTGTACATGCTGCTTGGCAATAGCAGAAACACTGCTGTCTCATTAGCACTGTGTGCTGMACAAACCAAGAACATAGCCCCATACTAACTGCTGTGATGAAAATTAGCTCTATCCCAGACAAAACCTCTACTTGATACAGCACAGGATATTGTCTAGCTCTTGGTTTTTTATTTATGCCTTCCCTCCAAAGGGGAGACATAGCTTATTCTGAAATGGTTGTCCATGTGGTTCTTAAAAAGCCCGTACTGATTATTGGTTTATGTTTGACATTGTTTTGGGTTACAATGCCCAAGTGAAGATCTAGGGACATTTGTTTTCATACTTTTTAAAGGATTGCTCTCAATGAAAGAAGTTTGGGGATTATGTGCACTAAATCTGTGCAAGYTTTTCTTCAGGCCTAGAGTAGAAAGAGTCACACCAACTTCCTATTTCTAGAGATGAACTTGATCACTTTCTTAGCAGGATCTTTCACTTTCAGACCTGCTTCTATGCATGAAGTCTTCTTTATTGAGCTATGATAGCTGATTCTACTCAGTTTTTTCTGCACCCTGCCTCACTTGGACATTGATGACTCATTGGGAGCAGCACGTTTCTGTGCATGTCTGTCTCTTGCTTAAAAAGCTTGATTGTTTTATAGCTTTCTAAAATGGTTTTAAAGCTTTCTAAAATGGTTTTAATCTAGAAAAGATATGTGTTCATCAAATGTTCATATGCTAGAGCAGAAGCCAGCTTTACATAAGTACATGGCTCCTATTCATACATAGGAGGTGAAAGTTTTTGGTATGGAACCTTTTGTAAATGTCTGTCCTGTTGGTAATTTTAGTAGCATGTGGTAAGGTTGCCAGTTTCATCTGTTGCAGTGTGCCCTTTGCCAGGTTTGCAAAAAAATGTCAGAAGCTCTGAACTGATGAGTTAGTCATGAGTTAGTTACAGCATCTTAGGGCAGATACCTGGGGGAAATCGGCCCCATTTAAGGAGTTTCTGGTAGAATATGGTAAAACTCAGCACTGTGCTCCAGACAGAGGATTTATCCTTGGCAGCAGWGCTGGAGAACACTGGGAATTCCAGACTCAAGTCTGTGCCTCTGCCCAGAGGCTTTTTGAGTGGGAAGGGTGGGGTGTGCATGAGTCCCCACCACTCTTCTCTTGAGGCATCACGAGTTYCAGTTGATGAAGGATACCTGTCACCTCTGGCACTGGGGAACTGTCATGCTATTTGCTATGTGAATATCACTGACTTTGTTTCACGTAGTTTTTAGTAAGAATCCTATTTCCTAAACAGGGTAGTGCTCTTGAGGTATAAGCCAGTACATTATTTTATCCCAAAATCATCATTCTAATGCGTTCATGCAGCAAGAACATGCAGTGGAATTTTAAGCATTGAACTTACTGTTGCTTTTCTTTTTTCCCTTCAGTAATGAAATTTATAATTAGCATGTTCAAGATGCTAAAGAGAATGTGAGCATGTTAACAACTCTCCAACTGTCAAAATGATTTTGCAGTTGCCATTGGTTGTTCACATTAGGGAAGATTCTTTTTACTACTTGCTAAGTTTCTTACTGTCACAAAATAGAGCAGAGAAATATTGAAGGACATCATTCAAATCTGCAAACCAGAAGGGGTTGATGCTAAAGGCCATAACTGTCYATAAYTGTTAAAAGCATTAATTCATGACAATTGGYGCAAATATTGCKTGATCTGGTCAGGTTTATCTAAAAMAATCTTSTGTATTAGAAGATGATAAAATAAACTTTAAAAGAAACATCTTTAATAGTGTTACCAGTCTTCTGAAAGAGAACACAGAAAATCACATTAAATAATTTTACATTAGAATACATTGATGGACTTTCTTTAGAGCAAGAAAAACATTCAGGATGATTTCAAGGTACTTCACTTGCTTGACCAACTAATCTAATTTAGTTCTGAGATGTGTCTTGATCCAAAGAAACATAATTAACTGAAACTAAATCGAAATAGTTTCCTTTATAGAGGTGAACTGCGTTGCAAATATGTTACATAATAGTTAAATTATTAATGGAAAAGATTAGAGAGCTCTATYTCTCCAAAATGAAAGAAGAGATCTGGTATATTTTTAGGATACAATCTTCTGATCATTAGTGTGTTCTTAGGCATTAGTCATGAGCAAAAATATGTTTTGAATATAATTGCAACAGCATGAATGCCGATAAAAGATTAAGATACTGTTCTGTAGCCAGAAGACTTACTGATTCATGTGTTAACACTGATTTCTTTGTGTGTCCCTTCCAACTCAGAATGTTCTGTGATTCTGTTTGCATGCTGGCAGTCACAGTCCCCTTAGAAGATACTCATGTTTTCCTAAATTCCAGTGTAACTATATCATCCTGAAATTTTTAGTGTGGAATTATAGTAGCATAGCAAAGCATATTCATGCTACGTGAACCTGCTTAATCTATCTGCAAAAGAAAGTTGGCAGGTAGYTTACCTTTAGAAAAACCAAAAATTTTTAACTGTGGAGTTACTACCCAAATGGRAAAGCGCAGAATTCAAGGCAGAGTAGTTGAGTCTTCTATCAGATGGCATCTAATTTAACCYAGCTGAAGCTGGTGCCTGATGATCATGCACTTTTTTTCTGAGGATCATCAACATGGTCAAAAAAAAAATAGAGTATGTTTTGTTGTTCTGTTTGTTTTGTTCTGTCTCATGTTGACACACAAGACACACCCTGTTTTTAATTTCAAAAATTTCTCAGTCATTTCTCTGGCATGGCTGGACCTTGGAAAAACGTCATCTAAATGAAGAAAATTAAGCTTTGTGCTGTCCTAGAACAGTTATTCCCCCCTTTCTTTTTGGCTAAATTATTTTCTAGGGAATAGGAAGGGCATATCTGTAATACTATAAGCTGGATAATTATGAAGCCTGCTGTACCAGTAGCTTSACTGACTGTAAAAATACTGACTAATGGTGACAGGAACAGTCTGTGAACAGTGAGGTGGTAGCATATATATATTGTTCCTGCTGTTTTAGCTGACTGCTAAAAAGCTCACTGTCCCTCAGTGAGCAGGGTGGTGACCTGTGCTCCTGAGACAGCCAGAGAAACAAATCTTGTCTTCTGTATCTGCAGTGAAGCCACTTACATGACCTTTAGTAAAATGTTACCTTAAATCCAGTAAGGCATAAATTCATCAATTAAGTCCATAGGGAATAATCTTAAATATTCTCAATTTCTCCACAGATGCAGAGTGTGTGTGGGTTGATCAGAGTAACATGTTTGACTCAAAGTACATGCCTTGGTTTCTGAATATGGGTAACTTCTTGGTAGCTTTCAGTCTGTTCTGTTAATTAATCATCKTGCTAGTTGAAAATTGGTGCCTTTTTTAAATTGAAGGCCCTTCATTTTAAAGTTACAGCTTGTTTACTGAAGTGTTGTCATGACAAAATGCATCAATTAAACTTCAAAATTCTTCTACTATTTTCAAGTGGTCCTTATTTCTAAGGACAAGAGTAATTTTCTACTATTGAACTTTTAATCAATTCTATAAAACATAAAAAGTTATGTCAGTGCCTRTAGGTAGATCAGGTAAGGATTTTGTGTAAGAGTTTTTCTCTATATCAGCGGAGGCTGGAAGTAACTCCCCATTTTTCTACACTGTTTTTTTTTTTTTAAATGATTTTTTGAACCTTATTCAGGGGATGAATCCAAGGGATGCCAGTGGCCTGATTCTGTGTTGCACTGGGCGATATTGCAAGTTTGCAGCTGCTCCTTGATACACCCTAATACTTGGGTGGTGTGAGATTGATMCGAGGATTAATTGTTGTCAATTAATTAATGTTGTCCGTTTGCTTGAGGCCAGTTTCCATTTTCTTGTCTGAGGTTTGACTGGGCATATTGTAGCCAGCACTGTGAAGGCAGAAGCTGCTTTAAGTGGAACTAGATGAGCCTAGTAGTCTTTTCCTTAAAGGAAGCTGATTTCAATTCCTTTGGAAATAAGCCAACCAAAACCCTTTGAGGTGTTTTTCTCTGACAATAGGGGAAAGAGAGACCCTGGATTTCATTTTTTGTTGGAAGATGCTGCCTTCTCTTCAAAGTCTAGTCATGCTAATTCTCAGAGTTAAGCACTACTTTAGTTGAAGCACATCTTATTATCCATTTGTCTCCTGAAATGCTGCATGTGGGTTGTGCGTGTGTGCTATTCAATCCCTGATAGGCAGATACCTCATCCTTTGGTAAGCAATTAGATTTTCACCTGGAAATTACCTTTCATTCAAAATGAATTAGGTGAAAATACAAACGATGCTACTCACAGTGTTCAAAATAGGTAAAATGGGTACTAATGTTTTTAGACTTCAGTGGAGAAATAAGGAAAACATTTCTACACAGCAGTAAAAATGGAAAGATGACACTCTGTACCTGCATTCCTCTGGCCTCCTGAGCTGCCTCCCTAACCAGAGTGCTGGAGTGTATCTCCTAGAGAAAATTTCCTATTGGTGAATTTTAAACTGCTTCAAAAACTCACTTGAAGGCTTCTTTGGGTTCAGTTTAAACTCCCTCTTCCTCTGAGGCTTACTGGTTTCATGGAAGTGAGAGATGCTTCAAAGCCCTGACAGATGAAAGACTAGTGTGCTACWTTTGGAGATGCAAACCCTGGCAGAGCAGCCCAGAGGCCACGACCAGCAGTCAGATCAGTGAAGTGCATCCTCTGGCCTGCCTGCCCCCACTTAGCACTTTAGTCAATGCCTGTATCCATAAGTACATTGATGAACATGCAGGGATGTTCTAAATAGATGTATTAACAGAATGGGATTGTTACTAGCTCYTGGTTGGGATGAGATGTAGCTGTGGTTTGTAAACTTGAAGATACCAGGTTTGGAAATAGAGAGTCTCTAAGGGGCAACATGTTTCCCCACAAAGCAACAATGGGGTGGCAATTTTGCCAAAGACCTCACTTAGAAATAAGTAGATGTTTGACACCGAGTAGCAATGCTGAGGTGTTAATAACTTGGAAATGTTGTGGAATAAAGTCATGCAATGTACTTTTGCCTTGCTTGTAATTTAATTAGTGAGTTTTCATGAGGTTTTTTTTTTCCTTTGGTAGTTTAAGAATATCTTCCAGCAAAACTAAGCAGGAAAATTGCTAATATCAAAAAAGCTGTACTTTTCTATCATGTCAGAGATAAATTCCCAGTATTTCCTGGCAAGAACATGAAAGCAAGCAATCAAGCAATTATCTATATATGAACCACGTGTTTTGGAATGCAGGTGCTAAACTGGAAACACTTGAAAAAAAGATTATTTTCCATTATAACTGTTCCTATTTTAGCAACTGCTAGTCAACTTGAAGTATGTCCTTGATCATCTACTCCTTAAACAAGACACTCTTCTGTCTTAGAAGTACATGTTGGAAAAGAATAGGGATGAAGAAGAATTTGCAGGAAAAATAATTTGACGCTGGCACAGAGGCATGCTGGGGATTGGCAAAGTAGCAGTGCCTTTGCTTTTGATTCAGTTTTTACTCTAYGTTTCCTTTAATGCAAAAAAGTCTGCAAATACAACTGTTTGAAAATTATTATAAGATGGAGTTGTACATCATTTGAACTACTTGCAAATAAACTTGTTTAATTTATTCTTCAGTATATTAACTTGGTTCTAATCACTGAATTCCACATGACTGAGTTCAAAGGAAGATCATGCACCTCTGCTTCTTCCCTAAATTTTAATTTCTTCTTAGTGTGCTTCAAAACCTGAACTGCTTAGATACAGCATRCTTGACCTTTAAAACTACAGTGTCAGGGAAATCATGACAACTGGATGAAGCCATACAATTATTTGTCTAAAATGTTTGTATAAACATTGGAAGCCACATGTGAGCAATTTGTGCAAATGTGTGGCTTCATAAGCATGGGATGCTGCTGAAAGCTGCATCTTCATGAATTATTAGTGCTACCACTCAAGATGTTTGAATATCTTGCCTGTTTTTAGTGGAAGTTGATTCCACTTTTCTTGACAAAGTCTGAAAATATTTCTTCTACTTTGTTCGGGCTTGGGAATAAACATCTACCCAATAGCATATTTTGTTCTAAGTACATGTAATCTGCTTTTATTTCCTTCTTACAATATCTGTGAGACCACAGTTTTCCTTGATGATGCTGCACTTCTCAGAAAAGGGTCATCATTTGCTGAGCAGCATGTTCTGTAAAGAGAAATGCATGGCGTGTATAGCAGGGGAACCATACCTATGGAATAAGTTCCAATTTAGCTGTGCTGTTTGATTTGAAATGCAACAGATACACCACAGCTCTCTGAACTGCCAGTGAAAAATAGCATCTAACCAGCACGCTATGTTCAGGTGTTGGAGCTGGTAGAAAAGTGCCAGTGTAGGTTGGCATGCTTCCTGTGACAACGCAGAGTAACCTCTGTAAGGAGCAATGAGTGATTTTCTTTCTGCCAGTACAGAAGTAAACCAATAGAGAGAAATTAGTGTGCCAAATGCATTAAATGCTATGGAAGCCATTTGCTAAGGGGTTTTGAATGTTCTACACACTTGCTAAATCTCAAATGTGTGACTGGAGGGGTCTATGAAGATGACATGAGCTAAAGAAAACATTCAAGACTTAAGAAAAAAAGAAGCCTAAAAATGAGAAAAAGAATAGCAAACTATAAACTGTATGAATACCTTAGTTGTCAGCAGAGTAATTCAGTTTGAATGCATCAACRGTGTTGTGCATATCTTCAGATAAAATGTAAAATGTGTTCCAGGACTGTCTCCTCCTCCACTCTTAASCTAATGACTGCTGCTTCTTTGAAGAAGCTACCACAGGAGATAAAATACATTGCTGGGCTGCAGTAATAATATTGATTTTGCTTTAAAGAATTTTAAGGTTGATAAACTGTACCCTGCAGAATAAATTAAACTGAGCAACAAAACAAAATACATTGTTCTAAATTGTCAGAGTTGACCAGTAGTAAATTTATGTTTCAGTATTTGGAGAGCTTCTTCAAATTACTGTCAAAGAAGTAAGTCTCCTTTGGGTTAATTCATCTTAAATTGTCTCAGATTAGCTCAAAAAAAAAAAAAAAATAAAAATAGAATCTCTGCAAATCACTAGTCAGTGTAAAAAAAGAAAATATATCTTCTGGCTACAGAGCTTCCTAATGAAGGAMTAGGTAACAGCCAGTGCTTTTAGGGTTATTGTCAATTCTTGAAGTACAGCAACTCCTAATATGGGAGTGTATGGTTCCTTAGGTCTCTCAGTAGGCAGCTGTGTTTCTTGCTTTGAATTTTTCTTTGCATGCATGGAAGAAGCAGGGACACTTACCACCAATGTGTGTCATGGAGATTGTGAGTCAGGGACAAATCCTTGTRCTAGAGAGACCTTGGCCTTTGAGCAGAAATGTGTGTGAGGGATAAAATTGAGCCAAGAACAGTTTCTGTTGGGAAGGATGAAAGTTTAACAGGAAAACTTTATAGGTGTGAATGCTTAGCGGAAAGCTCTTTGAATGTAGAGATGGTAAGAGAAGTGGYAATGAAAGTAAGCATTGATATAGAASAACAGAAGATTTCTAAAAGTAGGGATTGCTGAACCAGTTGTTACCAGTTAACTCAGGAGGCAAATGTTGAATGAACTGGAAAGAAAGTTTTATRAATAAGAGCAAAGGAAMTGTTGACCACAAACAAAAAGATGCTATTACCAAGTAGAAATAAGTCTTAGCAAAAGCAYAGSCAAACAAAAAGATGTTTTTAGCAAGTAGAAGAATCTTCCACTGCAAGAGAACAAAAAAAGAACTTTGAGCTTAAAGTGTAAACTTACTAACTTACGTGATTAAATASTTACTAACAAATATAGTAATTTTTGTAGTTTTGATAGGCTACAGATAAAGGTAAAAGTATTGTGTAAGATAATGATTGATTGTTATGTATTAATGTGCTCAATAAAGAAAAAATATACAATGCATTGTAACCAAAACTAAAGTGGCTTCAGACTTGTCTGTCAGCTGTAGCTGGCAGCTAATGGGCCTCAGACTTCAGGCTTGCCTGTAGCCAGCAGCTTCAGGCTTGTTACACCCACGACCCACTACTGCTGTAACTATGCAATAAACAGCATTTTGAGGRKCTGTCTGGAGTCCTGCATCTCTCATTTAGGCTCTCACAAGTTTCTGTAACCTYTTGATAATTCACTGGCTAACCATCCTCATTAAAGCATTTAGGAATTGTGTATGGACTCAGTTTTAATTCTGAGCTGAAACAAGAATGAAAGATGGAAGGAAAAAAATGGAGTGCATCCAAATATAGTCACCTGAATATGTAATTTAAATGTGTAGTGAGCTTTATTTCACCCATTATACACTGCCCAATGAGGGACCTGCTCATTCACTAGTTTCCTTGCTGAAGACAAAGATCCTCTGGAGCAGGGTGAAAAATCTATGCTCTGCTCATAATAAAAGAGTGGGTAGGGATATGGGAGAGTGATTTGTAATTGACCACGTAAGCTATGAGAGATACTGTCACTTTTCTGTTCCCTTACAGAGGAGAAAAACAAGCAAAACCCTACAATAATTCAAGCCTAGGAATTTAGTTGTGCACTAAATCTAGGAAAAAARGGAAATAATTCCTTCTGTGTTCGTAAAGTTGAATTAAGGAAATTAGTATTATAGTTTCATTGTTTCTGTGAATTTATGAACATTCCTTCTTTCTAGYCAAGCTCTTAAAATACTTTGTCTCCCTGATTTTGAATATTTTATAAAGTAGGACAGTTGAAATAGGGAAAGCCAAGCTGTGAGTTACACTAGACATGATGTAAAGCCTTCTGCAGAAATACAGCAAAACTGAAAAAATGAAATGGATTTTTGTGGTTTAAAAGTAACTTCTGTTCTCAGTCTACTCATCTTTAATTGCAGTGCTGTTCTCTCTGTTGCAGAACACAGACTCTTGGGGTGACTTGTGTTATAAAAGATTTTCCTGTCAGTAGGAGTGGGCTGTGGTGTTGAAGGGGAGTCAGGGTGAGTCAGCCATTGTCCTGCTATTCCTGTGGAGATTCTCCTCCCACCCCCAGGGGGGATGGCAGCTGTGGGCAGAGTCAAACTCCACAGAAGGTAACAATCATGGCCATACTTTTGAGTCAGTGAAAACCATTCATACTTTTTAAGATGAAATTGTTTAGAACGAAAATCATGGCTCCCTTCCCTCAGTAGGTTGCCTTTCCCATTTATGGAGTCTTGCCTTATGATGAGCAGCAGGTGGCTTATCAAGCCTRTCTCCCCTTAAGTGTGAGCTATTTTTGGATTAGGATTCTGATGGCTTGAGGAAGAAACCAGCCAAATACACTGACTTTTGGGCTTGCATGAAGTTTGGTTGAGCCTGCTTCCCCTTTTTGGTTGAATAGGTGGGGAGGGCACATATTCTCTCCTATGCTGAGGTGATGGTCTGTGCCTCTGTACAAAATAATTGTARATTAAGTACAGAAAATAAATAGGCAAAAAAAAAAACCCCAAACCAAAAAAGGTGTAGTTTAGGAATTATTTGGACTACAGCATAAGTGATCTTTGACTCATTGCACTACCAGTGTGATATTGAGACTACCAAATTGTACAGAGAGACTTTCCAAGGCAGTGTTTAACATCGGTGAGCCAGACTGGAGGAGCAGTGTGAAATCATCTAATGATGCATGACATAAGATTTTGTTTTGTAGGGTATGTAAGCACTGTGTTGATGAATGTCAGAAGTTCAAGACTTACATGAGTTACACAAAAAGAAGCTTTTGAGCTTTCTCCAAACAAAGTTTTGGCACAATAGTTGTTCATAGCTCTTTCACTGTGCTACTCAAAGGCTGAATTCTGAAGTCCATTTTCTGTTCAGTAGAATGTGAACCTGGTCTCTACAAAACCACATCTCCTCTCTCATGCTTACTCATTTAGGCTTACTAAAATCTGAATAATAGACTCTGTATTTGCCAATTAGCTGAAAATGTTCTGATTGCTAAAGACACACCCATTTTGATGGATATGAGCATTTTTCTTCCATATGAGTGAAGGGAAAAAATGGGTTAGATGCTGTAAGTGTGGGAAAAAATCTGGGGTTAAATATCTTAAAAATTGCATGTAAGTATGTATAGTTGAGAGCAGAATATGCCTATGATTACATTTGTGTTAATGGATCATCAAATTGCAAAATGTACTGAATTGGGTGTAGCTACGTTTGTCTGTATGTATATATATTTGTATACAAATATACATCCACTTTAGTGTGTATTTCTAGAATCATGCTGGTTCATAGGTCAGATTCTTCATTAGATTGTTATGGCGATACTCAATTGATTTGAATTTAATTCAAACATTTATGGTGCCTTTGAGAATTTAGTTGACAAATTAGAAATATTTGTGTGCTGGAGTTATATTGTGATGTTAAGAATTAATACAGCAGGCTGAATACTGTCCTCTAAGGGTAGTTCAGGGAAAAATGATTCAGAATTATTTCTGAATCATAAGTTTTCTTTTTCCCTTCTCTGTCTACTCTTAAAGGGCAACATAAAACTGTTACACTTGCAAAATGGGTCTTTGCGAGAACACTTTTTTTCCCCTTTTTAAATATCAGAACTGTTCCACTGAAAATACTTTCCATAGTCATGCCTGGTTGCACAATTTTTTTTCTAACTAATTAACTCACTGAAGTTAACTCATTAGTGATGTAGACACATTCTCATTTATGCTTCTGTAGACGTGCTGCTGGCCTGTGCCACTACTGTTCACCTTTTGCTCTCCTGCCCCGATCAGATGCCAAGATAGACCAAAGCACTGCAAAGCTCTTGTCCCATCAGGCTGTTGGGGAGCACTGGGACCTCCTGTTGTTTTTACTCACATAAATGTGTCCTGCTTGAGAACTGATTGCCACACCTAGTTCTTAACACCTCTCTATGATTTGTACGTAGAATAACTCACTGAACATGCAAGGTGTTTTATTTTCTGTGCTTCAGTAGCACCAGTTAAATCAGCCATACTCTGCATAATACTTTTAGATCACTGATGTTTCTCTTGTACATGTRAAAAAACACAAAGTGATCTTAGAAATGTGACTGTTCTCCCTTCCCTGTCAATTTGTCAGTGTCTGATAGAAAATGCGTTGTTGTTCCGGGTTAGGTTTTTTTAAAAATTTATTCTGCTTACAAAGTAAAGAAGAGCRAAGAAAGCAATGGAAATGCTTTTCACTAATTATGTTGACCTTCAGGCCATCCTGAGTGAAGGTTTTTATGATGTACTTTGTTCTTATCCCTGGGGTGTGTAGGCCTCTATCTACATTTACTAAATTTAAGTAGATAATATTCAAATAATGAGAAATCAGACTTGTTAATCCTGTAGTTCCTTTCCAAAGAGCTCTGTGCTTTTSAGGGAAATTGGTGCTGCTGATGGGTCCTGTGCTGAGGGCTTTCCAGTGATTCTAAATGGTTCTCTTCCTTCCAGGGGTRTTTGAAAGGCTTTCTGCTATGAGCTCACCTCTCTGTCTCTGTTCGAAGGGCAAGGATGATGTGTTTTAGAAATTCATGGGTTTCTTGAAGTGTTGGGTCCCTGAGCGTCTTTSAAGTGAACACAGCACTATATATGCTGCCCTAAGCATGTATATTTATTTGACTTTTGTCATCTTGAGACTTTCCAAAATGCTTAAGACTTCCTATGCTTTATAAATAAAAAGTGGGATTTTACATATGCAAGCAATGTCRGCTATGTCAGTGGTGTGCTTTTGGGAGGATAGTATGGTTTCTGCTTCTTCAATTCAAATTTCTCACAGGGGCAAAGGGATGGAGCAGGGAGAAGGGAAACAATTCTGGCATTATCAACCCTTCAAAAATGGTTAGATTTACCTTGTGTTTAGAATTGTGTATGAAGGAAATATGTGTTAACTTGTAAGTACTTTATTTTCATCCCTGATTCCACAATGTAGAAACTTGTGTATGCATAAGGATTGGGACAATAAATATCCTAATACAACTAGCATACAGGTTWTATCAGTAGAAATCTCAAAAACTGACATTTTCTTTGTTTTCATTCATTTACTCTTGAGATGAATGCTACTATTGTGATTTTTTTAAAACAGAAATGCATTTATTTTTTACGCATTTTGTTAATAAGTTCATGCTTCCTGCCCATTATGGCCAAGGTTCCTGTTTCAGGAGGATACAGTATAGCAGRAAGGTTTTAAAGCAAATGTTCAATGTCTTAGTGATTTTTGTAACAGAGCCCTGAGGCTTGGCAGCTGGAAGTTGCACAGAAGGGATCAAATTCCTGTAGAGGATTGCATAACCTGTTAGACCTGCTGCTGAGAAAGGGCCTGAGGTAGCCTGCCCTTTGCACCTTGCTCATACACAATCATATATTTTTCTTCAGGCTAGGCAAGGCAAAAGAGTATCAGGCCATCTAGTTTTGGTATGTAACATCTCTATGACCAAGCTTAAGTCATTTTATTTCTCTGGTTGTGCTATTYTGATATGAATTTTTTCATGCTGGATGCAGTACCTACGATGTTGCYGAAGCAGCAGCACTGGCTGCCCAGTCCAGATGTGGCACTGAGAGCACTKCCCTGCAGACACTCCAGTGAGGACAGCTGAGTGCTGGGAGGGGTTTGTGTCCAGATTATCAGAGAAAATGGGAGTGAAGGGGAAAATCAACACTTCTGCCTGCCARTCTCTAAAAATGAGAAGAGCTACAATTGTTTATTTGGGGTGGGTAAATTGATTTTGYTCTGGCCCCTGATTAGCATAATTGTGTAACCATCCTAAGGCATTCCTGTTAACTGTGAAAAGTTTGTTCAAGGGCTCAAACAAATGCATGTCAAAGTGCACTGCCAGCTGGCTTCTCTAGAGCAAAAATCCCTGAAATCTTTGATTAACTTTGACTGCAGTTGTGTAACTGATTCTGTGGATTTAGTTGCGTGAACTATTCATCTGTAATCTCAGAAATGTGTATTTTGATGARTAATTTCTAACAGACAGCAAAAGACAGGAAACAGGAGTGATATATACATCATGTGGAGTGTTTAAAAAACCCAGGGAGACAAAAGAGCTGTCTTGCATTTATTTCACTCCACAGGTTTGCATTAGCAGGGACTTGGGAAAGTAGTTCAGGAAACATGTTTGTGCACTGAAGGCTGTTACCATAGCTGTTCTGGGGGCGGGGGGGAAAGCTACTGCTGACTTGTTAAGTGGCTTTCACTCTTCTAAAGACAAAGCTGTGTGGAGTCTTTGAGAGAGGAATCCTAATGAGGCTGCAACACTTGCACTTTTTTTTGTTTTAGCCTCTCCTGTCAATCCCAAYCCTTTGTAACATGTTGTGATCTATTGAGAGATTAATTTAAAATGTGGAAGATKGATGGGTCAAAGGCAGGGTTCTGGGTGCTCTCCCCAGCTCCTGTGTGGCCCCTGTTGCACCAGGAGGTGAAGTAGAGGCATTACCTGGACCTCAACTCCTGTCTGTTCCCAAGATTCAATTTCAGAAATGTCTTGATAGTACAGCACATGTGAGGGATGCTGCTGATGATTTGTGAATACAATAATTCTGATATTGTATGATGTTAGCAATAAAAATTAATCAGCAAAAGGCATGAAATTAGTCTAGAAAACATTGGGTATGTCCATTTACTGCCTGGAGAAATGAGAAATCTGTCATCTCTTTGGCAATGTCAGGTTATCATCCTGATCATAGGGTTGCTGCGATTTTCTGACTTGCAAACTGTAGTTACAGAATTTTGTGATTCTCAAGGTAATCAAGGTACTGTAAAGGCCCTAGTTTTTTGGTATAGCTGCTGTTAGCATCAGCATCTGCAGTGGCTGCCCAGCTGGGAAGCATTCATGGTACAGAGGAAAGTAGGAGGTAGAACATTTACAAATACTTTCTGTGGAAATAGAGAAAGCATTTCTTAAATTTCTGTGTGCACTTTCTTTATTCTGAAAGACACAAGACAAATATCTGGGTCTCCTGGAATATGTGTGGACTATGGCACAACTTGCWGGATGAATCATCTTCCACTGATACAACTGGAAATCTCAGTCTGCCCATCAGCAACTATCACCATAACGCATGCTGCAGTGGCCTGGGTGTGGGCTGGCTAYTAGGCACTAGATAACATTTGTTTTGGTTGGTTCAAGAGTCAGGTAGCTAGTGTCACAGGTGGTATTTACACCCCTGCTGTATTCCTGCAGGGAAATGCATTAAATCTTCCTATTGATTCAAACATCACAGTTTTTCAAAGGAGRTTTAGAGATCCTCCAATTTTCAAATATGAGCAGACAAAGTTTTGGATCAAGTAAACTGTAAAAGAGATATTATCCAGAAAGATGCTTAAGTAAATGCTAACACTAACTTTCAAAAAAGGCAACAATCYGATTGTGTTAGTGAAGGAATTTTGGCAATAGGTGTCAATAACTGTCCTGGTTCTGACCAGGACAGGGTTAATTTTTTTTGCAGTGGCTAGGAGGGGGACATGGTCAAGACCCAGAGGTTATTCTATATCCCTTACGTTTTGGCAGGTGGAAGGGACTATTTTCTGGGAAGAAGGGGTTCCTTCTGGTTAAGAAAATGGGATGAAGGGAGCCATTGGTACTGTCTATTATCTTGAGATTTTTATGTGTGGATTGTATCTTTTATCCTCTGTCATTAGTAGTGTTTCTGTGACTGTTTTCTTTTTCTTATCCCATAGCTATTTCCAGTAAATTGTTCTTATCTCAACCTGTGTTCTTCACTTTTGTGCTTCTGCTTCTCTCCATCCTGTCCACAGGGGAGGGGGACAGTGGTGTGGGGAAACTCTTGGTGGAGACACTGAACTGGGTAATACAGGTCCAAAACCCACAGAGTCTCTTTTGCTGCCCAGTGATAGGCTGGTAGGGTTTGAGATGACAGATCTGATGGGATGTACCAGACTGAATTTATGTCTGGTRGTGCTGTTTAGCCAGTAATGAGCAGGCTCCTGTGCTTGCCATGGGGCTTGCTTTTGTGACTGTCTATTAGAGTCTAGTGCTTGTGAAAGTGGCTTTCACTTCTTGCTGTGGTGCTGTGCCTCTTATCACCTCAGTGTATTGTGCCATGGATGTGCCTGGGCTGGCAGGCGCCCAGGGTATGGCTGCTGTTTCTGTGTTGCTGTGCTGGACAGGCTGGGACTTCAGTCTGCATTTGAGTTGGAGGGATTGTCACTTGTGAGTGAATAGACAATGGAGGAGATCCTCCTGCAGCCCGTGGAAACTCCCTGCCAGAGCAGGTGGATGCCTGAAGAAGGATGTGACCCCATGAGATGCCTGTGATGGAGCAGGTTTGCTGGCAGGGCTTGTGACATGGGAGAAGCACACTGGAGCAGTTGGTGCAGAACTGCAGCCTGTGGGAAGGACCCAYGTTGGAAGAGTTCAGAGAGGACTGTCCCCTGTGTCTGGGACACCATSCTGGATCAGGGGATAGCGAAGATTSCCTTCCASCCTGTGATAAAGACCGTGGTGAAGCAGCTGTGTCCCCCTGCAGTCCATGCAAGACCATGGTGTGGATTATAGCAGGACTGTGTTTAACTCAGGCTGGGGAAAAGAGGGAGGAGCTCATCGTAGCATTAAACCAGATTACCATGGCCCAAAAGGACCAGGGGTGGAGTTTGCAATGAACGTACCTTTAAATTGTTGCAATATGAGTTGTGTGTTACAAGGAATTGCTGTAACAGAAACCAAACCTATGTAGGATAAGCCTTACGAGACAAAGTTGCAGTGTAGGAGAGACCTGGCCTGAGCTGGCTTTGGTGCTCAGTAGCTCCATGTAATGCACTGCCTCTCCTGTCCTGAGTGTGATGCCTTCAGAGGCTGACCTAGAACAGAGACCAGACAAAGTGAAAGAATAAAGTAGGTATTTATTAAAGGGCCTCAAAGGATACACCTTGTGCAGCACAAGAGCCTGGCCAAGGGCTGCACCCAAGATGGTCCCAAAATGGATGACAGGTCGTGAGGTTTCATACTTTTATAAGTTTTARGTCCATTTGCATATTTGGGTTAATTGTCCAATTACAGCTTCAGRTTGTAAGGTCTCATCCTCTCAGTTTGCTCTCTTAGTTCTCTGTTRTTTATGTGTTTTGGCCCTGAGGCTTGTAACCTTGGTCTCAAGCTGGAAAAGGATTGTTTTGTCTACCTATCTTGTGAAGAGAATTTCGTGACACTTAATATGAAGTTTAGAGCTACACACCTAGGCAGCACAGAGTCTGGAAAATATAACAGCTACAACTTGAGGTATCAAGTGACCACCACTACAGAAGCAGCCCAAAGTCATGGACTAAATTAGTTCAATAGACATTTTTTGGGTATTTTGTAGGGTGTCCCATAGATAAAGTGAACGATATTTGTGTATTATAGTAAAGAAGGGAAAGGGGGGTGGTGGGCAATGAAGTTGTATTGCATAGGGATCRTAGCATAATGTAAATAATATGGGATAGGGGTGGAATGTGCTKGATTTGGCTGGAGTAGAGTTGATTTCTTTCCCAGTGGCTGGTRTGGGGCTGTGTTTTGCATTTGTGCTGAACTCAGGGTTGATACCACAGAGATGTTTTTGTTGAGCAGGGATTACACAGAGCCAAGGCCTTCTCTGTTTTTCTTACCAGCCATGCTGGTGAGGAAGTTGGGGCTGCCTGGGAGGGGACACAGCCAGGAGAGGTGACCACAAATGACCAAAGGCTATTCCAGACCATGTGACATCATGCTCAGAATACAGAGTGGGTGAAGGTGGAGGAAGGCAGGGACATTTGAAGTGATGGTTTGGCTTCCCACTGTTACCTGTGATGGGACTCTGCTTYCCTGGACATGGCTGAACACCTGTCTGTCCATGGGAAATGGTGAATTAATGCCTTGTGTTGCTCTGCTTGTATGTGTGGATTTTCCCTGTTAAACTGACTTTATCTCAACCCACAAGTTTTCTGRCTTTTACCCTTCCCATCCTCTCCCCAGGATCCAGCTGGTGGAAGAGTGAYGAGTGGCTGTGTTGGGCTGGGATGAAATCACAATAGCTTACATGCACTTGGATATGTCACTTCTCATTGAAGACTTATRTGAGAAAACTTACCAATTCTTTCGTTGTTCTATGGCTGCAATAGCTAAGGAAATGTTGGTTTTGTTTTGGGAGTTCATCTAGTAAAGCATCGCAGTTACAATCCAGCCAACACACAGGGATTGTACRGAGGAAAACAGACTGAACTGCTGCCTTAAGAGCATTATGTAGACAATATATTTTGGGTTTCTAGCTAGAGCYTCACATAACCCTACCTTTTATTAAAAAAAATCGATTTAAGAGGATTCCACTATATATCTGAAAAGTAGCCTGCATTGCAGAATTTAATAGGATTATGCTATTGATTCCATCTTTACAATGCTAGCTAGTATTTGGTACTTGTGAACTGCAGACTATTATGTGACTGAACACAAGGGAAGAGGGATTAGTTTGTAAAAGAATAAGCAGCTTTCCCTTAAACTGCCCTGAACCAAACATACACCTGTTTTGGTCTGTTTAGTAAATGCCAACTAACAAAACATCAGTGGCAGCACTCCCTAAAAATGRATATCTTCTTACAGCCACTTWCTCAGTCTCCAAGTAGAAGATAATCAACCCCCTTGTGAAGTCATATGTGTTGCTAYAATGCAGCTGTTTACAGTTTCTTCAGAACATTCTACCTGTGTCTTTAATCAAASAAAAGCTACTAAAAAGTTGTCTGGAAACCCATGTCATGGATTGATACTAATGTTTCTCCTGGCAATAGAAAGGGCTCTTGGCTATTTTTGAACTTAATGGAATAAATGCTCAATTGAAATATGKCTTCCATAAAAGTGTATTTTCTAGAATGTAACTCTTCTTAACTGAGAAAATAGTTTTATGTACTAAGTCATTTCCTGACATACTAGTATTTTCTGTTTATTATTATATTTAGTGACCATAGCCAATCCTTCATGTTTGCAAAACCTGTTGACCYCTGATGTCTGATACCCTTTGTGATGACAAGTATTTCTATATAATGCATTGTGTAAAACTTTGAGAAAATAAATTATGTTTTTAAATGAATTTTATGATATAGTCATCTTTTCTTTCTCCAGTTCCTCTTCCCTCTTCTCTATACTGAAATCTTTTTTTTTCTTTCTTTGGCACTCAAATCTTTTCCTCTTTCTTTAGCACTGAAATATTTTTTCTCTGTCTTTAGTAGTAAGAGTCCCCTAAAGTTGTTGCTTTCCTTTAGTTTTAGATGGCTCTGCTTCTAGAAGGCAGATGGCCAGCTGTGAAAACGTCAGTACAGCAGAGCTACATAGAACTTGCTGAGGATGAACACCAGCAAAATGTTGAGACCCCAGAAAAATTATACATCTCATGGATAAACTTTGAATTTGCAGTCTTCCCTGACTCAACAGCCTGTGCTGAACTACATCAGAGAAATGGTCATAACATCATCTTTACCTTTGAGGTAGGTGGCAACAAATTAGTTATCTCTGGAACAGTTCTCCTCTCTTTCCTTTTCCCTTTTGGTTAATAAATTTGGATGTGGAGACAAAGAAACCCTCGATAGTTTACACATTAGTCCATCAGATTTACATTTCTGAAGGCTGCAGATGATGGTGGGTTTCAAACCTTGAAAAATGAGCAAGCAAAGAAAAAGAATGAGTGAGGACATCAAGAGCACAGTGTAGAGCATGCAAAGAGCAAGCACCTGCCCAGCAGCTTTGCCTGAATGCTTTTGCCCCTCCCAGCTGGTGTGCACTGCTGTAAGCAGTGAGCCACTGCTGTGTGGGACACAGCTTGCTGACAAGCCATGCACCTTCAACTCCCATCAGCCTGAATCCAAACCAGCTTTGCATGAACAGAGGTTTTTAGACCTCAGGTATAAGATCTTTCGTTTAGTTTGGCTTTTTTGTTGATGTCAAGCAATGCTGATTTCTCTTTTTTCTCTTTGCCTCTGTTATGTCCTCATTCAGAGCAAAGTGTGGTAATAGAAGGTGAAAGGAAAAACAACCCAGTGACCTTTGTAGTTAGCAGGGGTTAAAGCAACGTGTGATATGAATGCTTCTGTAAATCCTGCTGTTGGAATAACTTTTTTTTTTTTTTTAATATAGAAACTATTGTGAAGTGTCTAGCTTTTGTGCTACTTTATTGAATTAGCATTTAAAGTACTTTGGAAATCTGAGGCTTTACTGAGTATCCTTCTCTGTGGCTGGCCTGCCAGTCCTGTGTGTTGAATATATTTAAAAGCAGGCCAGGAAGCTGTTGCTTTTGCACAGTAGCAGGAGCTGCRCTTCAGTTGCTTCATGGGGATTTTTTTTTTAAGAAGTCTGTTTGCCAAATGATACATGTGCAATTAGTGCTGATGATTGCTGCTAAATCTAATATGAATTGTAAGCATAAAGCCTCCCATTTTTTGTTGAGCAAGAGGGAGGTAGTGCCAGGTAATGGCATTCAGTCAATGTTCTCTGTCTCATCAGTCAAGGGAAAGGGTAGAGGGGACAGTGTATCACTGCTRGCTATAAAATATATCTGGAAACAATATGCCTGAGTGCATGGGCTCAGGGAGGACACTGRGAAAACATCATGAAGTGTATCCTGTCCTTTATATGTTTCTGGCAATGAAAGTTGGATTTATTAGCAGTTTGTTGCTACAGTAAAAAGCATTCACAAGATTTACAGCTGAAACAATAGCTGCAGATGTTCAGTTCTCTTGTATTTATTGAAGGTTTTGTTGAGCTCATGGCATCCTTTGAGTAATTGCAATCTGAGGCATGTTTTGTAACAAGGACTGTGTCAGAGTTCTGTGTCACTGTATTTCATAAAGTTCCACTAGGTCTTTAGGAAAAGGGAATTCAAAAATATTAAGAAAAACAAATGTGTGGGCAAGTGGTAAAGGTGATAACTAACTGGCTGCCAGTCAGGATTTATACATTTAGAGATGATCTCCTCAAGTAATGATGAATTTTACATGTTACTTTAGCACAGAATAATCATTATATTATTGCTGGAATGAGTTTCCAGAGTGTGCATTGAAACAGCCCAGAACACTCTCCACCATTTAAAAAGAAGACAGAGAACTATCTTGTAGTCTGAAGTATTTTCTTTTCCTTTACTGTAGATTGAAAAGGTAATAATGTGTGTAAATCATGGTAATAGAATAGCAAAGTGTTTAGCTCACAAGAATTCTTGCAGTATTTAAGACCTACACTTGCAAAATTGAGGATCTTAGTGTTTAGCTGAACTTTGCAGAAGTTAGAGAATTAAAGGTAACCTTGAGTGTATCAAATGTGTTCTATACATTATCATTCTATTCATTTTTTTTTTTTTTGTTCCTTTCTTATGGTTTTTAAAATAATTTAACCCAGAATCTGAAGACTGAGGTAAGTCCATGCTTTGGACAAGTTTTTTCCATAAATACCCTGTGTGAGGCCACAAAGTCTGGCAGAAGACCAGTTTTACTGTTATTGCACAAGAGTCATTGATTTGTATTTAGTAGGGAATAAAAAGTAGAAAAATTATCTAATTTGGAAACCAAATACTTGTGTAACATGTATTAAAAGGAATATACTTTSTGAATAGCTAATTTCAGAACTCCCACTACTTAATGTGCACGGAACTTCTATGTTTTTGTAAAAAAACACCAAATTCAAATTGGTTTGACTTCTTGAGTATACTCATTTGAAARTGCAGACCTTCTGACTTTTCTGATTTTTCCCATGAAATGTGCATGACCCTTAGCAATTTGTATCTTATTAACTCATTTGGATTATGTACTTAGATCCAAGTCCCCTTCCTTCAGTATCTCTAATGGTGTTTGCCTTTACATTCTCTTGATCTGAAAAGGTGCATACTAAAGACCTGTCATTCTAATATTTCAAAGTCTAAAATATATTGTTGGCTAATTCCCTGGTATTTCAGACAGTTCATTTTTCTGTCATTGTCACAGAAGAAATTATGCCCAAAATTTAGGGATGGAGGCTGAAAGACTTGTCTTTAGTCCTGTGTATTGTCAGAAGTTTCCTTATCCTTGTCTGTTGCTGGAGAATTAGACAGGATTTTTKATGGATATTTCTGTTAGCAGCAGTTGGGTCCCCAGCTGAACACCAGCACTGCTCTGTGAAGTGTGGCCAGGTTCCACCACTTCCAGGGGCTCTGAGGGGTCCTCAGGGCAGCATTCAGCTCCTCAGGGGGAGCAGGAGGCAGAAGACTCAGGAGTGAARTTGAGCCTGRGAARAARGCAGGATGGTGGGTTTAGTTTTTGGGGTTTTTGCTGACTGCTGTGGGAGCTTGCTGTCCTTACCCACACCCTGGAGTTTTTTTCCTCTTACACTGTTTCCCTGTCCTGCTGAGAAGGGTGGCTGACTGACACAAGACAGATCCATCTATAACCCTATTTCTAAAAAAMCAGCACCCAACAAGCAACAAACCCCCATGACTCCAAACAAACAAAAAAGGCTGCCACTGAAAACGTGAAAAAATGTAACAAGAATGATGGCAATCACTCCTATTTCCTTTTCAGAAGGAAATGAAAATGGTGCTGTTTAGAAACGCCAAATAAAATGCCTTCAGCATTTTAAATAAGACTTTATAATAATACATTAAAATTAGCATTTTTCCCATTTCTTTTTTAGAAAAGAAAAACACTGAGATTCAAAATAATTACTATAAATAAAATATTAAAGAGGAGTCATTTTTTTGCATTGCCTGCATTAGCAATGTAATAATTTCTTTTGAAGAATGCCATTACCTCTAGTAAATATTTAGTCCCTGTGCTTACACAAATCCAGACTGACTTTATCTGAAATCAGTTGGGCAGCCAAAGGCAGTGAACTGTTGATGCATGTGATAAATGGTATGTAATTATTTAGGCATCTTAGTACAAATCCATTTCCAAATAAAGAAAAGAACACTCAGTTATGGACATGCCACGAGCCATCATTTCGGGGCTTGCTTGCATCTTGGGCACCAGATGGAATGTAGATGTCCCAAGGCAGGAGTTTGGTGTTCTTGCAGCTGCTGCTAGGACAGAGACAGGACATGAGTAATGCTGGGACAGCAGTTTTCTTGTCCTCTSTCTTTCCCTTCTTTGCACAGACCTCCATGCACTAGTCCATTGTGCAAGTTAAATCACGAGTTAAGTCATGGAAGACCAATTTAGGAAAGCAGCCAGGTCCCMTAGAGCTGCTGATGCTGGTGTATCCTGCTCTTTGGTTAAAATAAATGAACATACTTCYCTGAGATTGAAAATCCTGGGAGCCATTTTTCTGGCCAAAGATTTATTAAGTTTTCAGCTTAAAGGGAAAAGGCAGAACAGAAGAGAGTTTTCTAGTGCAAAGTGATGATAGGGTAAGAAAGGACTCTGTCAGTCTGCACTTTTCCATAGGTAGAAAGTGGTGGCAGAGCACAAGCAGACAGATGTGTGTTTGTTTAKGAGACAGGAATGTTGTCCCATGTGTGCTAGACTAGTTTTAATCAAGTGGCTCAGTTTTAACTTGTGCCTCTATCCAGCTTTGCTGTTTTTCTGTTTAAAGAGCCAGCTGAACAGTTSCATTAGTGTGTTGCTTTTGAAAATGGGAGGAGAAAAGTGGTCTGTAACTGTTTTAACAATCTAAAATTATCTTGAGAATTTCTTCCAGTACTTTATTTATAAGCWAAGCATTTTTAAGACAGTTACAAGTCACTGTAGCCACATGGGTTAGATCTGGTTATGCTCTGATGGTCTGGAGAAGATGATGTTCAGAGTAGCTTTTGTGTGTTCTTTCACTCTGCCATTTATGAATGTTCATAGATMATTTCCTTTCAAATATTTACTTGATTTCCTGTTTTCACATTTGAAGTCATCATTTCAAATAAGCAAAATAAGTTTGAGAAARCATTTTGATTAGAGCCAGAAGCTATAAGTATTTCACTATTTAATAAAATAGTGCTGCAAGATGTAAGTTACTAAATGGAACATGTTTTAGATACTTTAAATTGCATAACTTAAAATTACATGTTCTTTCACACTCCCAGATGAAACAAAACCTTGATATAGTGAAACCCAGATTTTTTGTTTCTCAGTTGTTATATGGTTTCTTTTTTCCCCCCATTTTTTCTCCAGTGGGATTGTCTTGGTTTGAAAGACAAGTGTCTCCTAGGGAAAAGCCAGGGCCTCTCCTTGGAATGGAGAAYTCAAACCCCCKCCCTCTGAATTATTATAATTTATARAAATAAAGGGGCTCTCAGGCAGAGGTATGGGGGTAAGAATAACASTTCTTTACTAATATGTGTAACAAAGCAAACACACAAACAGCTACAGCATTAATRATAAACAGAACCAAGAACCTTSAGAGGCTTTGCTCTCYCCTGGCCACCTCTTGTTTTTGCTTACCTACTGGTAAGTACTCCATATTTAGTTTCTTAGCAATTTATGGGAAAGAATTCTGTAAGTAAAAAAGAAACAAATATAACCCCCCAACTAGCAAATTCTCCTCCTCCACTGAAAGTTAAAACACAAGGATTAAGTAATTAAGAAAAGAGGTAGCTAAGTTGGTTTGCAGTTTTATCTTCAGCTTATGGACTGTTTGCTTGAAGAATGATGCAGTCTCTTTAATGATCTTGAAAGATCATAAAGAAACCATAAGTAATAAAGCTGAAAATCGGAGGCATTACGGTCAGGTAATGTGATTTAGGAGTATTGTGAATACCAGTCAAGTCTCGTACTTCCCTTACTGAAAAGGTCAAGAGTGATTTTTGTTTAAAATTCTGAATGTTTTCTATTTGAATAATGAAAGCAGGAAATGAAAGGTATATAAAAAAAAYTCTGGTTAATGCAAAACAGTTAAAATATATGTTTTCCTTCAGTGCTGTATAAAGGTTTGTGTTGCAGGAACAATATTATTTTCAGAGTTTATTGCATCTGTATTCAATTTGTGCTTTCTTTTCTGAAACACAAAGCTCAGGCTGCATTACTGGGCTGTGAGAATTTGATCAAAATTGAATGCAGCCATACATTTGCATCTTGGCAGTCTGGGAAGGAGGGTCACACATTCACAATAAGTACAAAACACTTTGATGTTCTCTTTTGTCCCTGAGAAGAGGGCAGACTGTGTGAATGGCTTTGATAGCTTTTTCATGACAAGCTTATATGAAACTAAACTGCAGACCCTGCTTTGAAGCAAAGTCAACACTGAGGCAACATAGATATCCAGTTAAAARTGAGAAGATGAAATAAGTGAAAATAGAAATAAAGGTAGGAAAAGAAAAATGTAGATTAAGCAAAGCAGATAAATACATAAATCAGATTAATTTGTGGCTTGGGATCCTGGGCATTGATTATGGCTTTCTTGTGTTCCTGGGAATTTTTGTGCAGTTCTACTGAATGCACTCTTTCTGTGTTTGGGTCRCTTTATTTTTTCTTTTTAAATCTGATGGACCTTTCCCAAGTCCAGCCCAGATATTATGTTCCCAGCTGGATATTCTATAACAACCTGAGACTATTTCCTCTTGCTATAGAAGTACAAATGATGTGGTTATGGTTTGATAATACATCTCCACAACTAATGTTCAGAGGTAATTTACTACTCTTACTGTCATCTTGTTTGCAAGATGACAAAGGGRTAAATTAAATTATATGAATTCTTTGACACCATATGTGGTTTTTCAAGTGGTATTTTGACATTAATTTATTAAATTACTTGTGGAAATTAATTAGAAAATTAGTACCAGGAACTGTGAAATAGTTAATTTTGTCCACTAACTGGGAGAAAACCAGAAAAAAAAGTTTTGTTTTTAAAAGTAAAACAGCCTTTTACTTAACTCATCTAGTTAATATCTATTATATGTGTGAAGTTTAAAAGTATTGTGAGTATAKCAGAGAATGGTGTACATTCCTTGCTTAAAATTATACTGGCAGTTAAATAGTTGAACAGCAAAAATAAACTTTTCTGTCCTAATCTGCTACATGGGCATCTGGGAGGAAAAAAAAAGAAAAAAAAGAAAGGTAGATGTAGATGTAGATTTAGTATTATAAAAAGCAGCTGCTAAAGACTTGCACTTGGTTTCTCAGTACTTTGAGGGATCACAGAACCACACACAGAAGTGTGAGGTAGGGATTTTACAAAGAGAATTATAAGACAGATGGCAGCACTTCCCTGCACCTGCCTTAGACAGATGAGCAGCCTTTCTTTGGATTTTTTTGTATTTCTTTAGAGTAAGGTGTCTGGAAATTCAGTCATGTTTGACTTGGGCTTTTTAATGCTTATGGTTATAGGACTCAGACATTTTGGTAATTCACTAACATCATCAGAACTATGTCCTTGCATCAGTGGAATRTGATTTAAACATTTAAATTCCAGAAACTCTTGTTAATCTCTTCTACAGGTTTTTATTTGCCCAACACATTGTAGTAATTACACAAATTTTAAGTATGGTATAGGCTTTTATTGACACAGAAGAATTACTAATTCATATTTCATAACCTTACCTTTGTTAAGATGAAGGACCCTGGCAGAAGGAGGAAAAGCATAAAACAGGTCAGAAAATCTTTGCTCTAGCAGTAGTATAGGTACAAAGAAATACATAGAATAGAAAAGGCAAATATAGGACAGAAGACATGAGTCAGAATCAGGCAAATGAACAGATGCCCTGCAATCAGTATAAGAGGAGATGAGTATTTAATTAAACAAACAAACTAAAAAAGKAGATTCAGCTAAAAATAACATCTGCAAAGTGTATTTTATGGTATCAGAGCAGCAGGTGTTAYGTGGCAGTAGCTTAACTCTGCTTTGAAAGTATTTTGCAGAAACCAGATTGCGACAGCATTGCTTCAGCTGTCAAGTGTCCCRCTCCAAAATGGTCCCATTAGCTTCACTTGAACTCATGCTATGTTTCTGGTGATTTTAAARGGAATAGTTGTTGCTGTACAAACTTGAGAACTCCATTTGAGTATTAGACATGCCAGCTAGGACAGACAAGACTGAGAGCTTGCAAGTCCAAGTATTTTTACTTTAAACTTGGTTGTTACTGACACACAGAGTGGGAAGAGTAATCTTGAACCTCGAAAGACATGCATCTATCTAAACTATTTCCAGTTTTGGAAAAATAAAACCAGCCACACTTTCTTCTTAACTGTAGTTCTTGCCACTTCATATTATTTAGGTGACAATTTTAAAATACAGTTTTTGTTCCATGACTAGAAGCTTCAGCCCTTTGCTTGTGGGAATAGAATATCTCCAAATGAAAATGAAGGGCTTGATCTTCTACACTGCTGATGCTGAATGTACTTCCCTGAAATCAGCATCAAGACTACAGGAAGGTGTAGAAACTCTTAATTTTGTGGGTTGTCTACAAACCAAATAATGAAGAATTTTGTCCTTGATTTTAAAAGGAAGAGAATAAAAGTTTAGTGAAGTAATTTCCTCTCCTAATGAGGTGCATGTGATTTGCTCTTGAGCTTTGCAGCAGCATTRGAAGCGGACCAGTGGTGGAACTGGATTTCAGATTATGTGGGGTAGATCAGAAGCCTCTATTAAATTGTGAGATGATRAAGCCTACTGGTGGGACTAGCTAACATAAGAGGAGGAGAGAAGTGAGGTGAAAGAAGAAGCTGACAGAAGCTGAAAGAAGGTGTGGCAATAGCAAACAGGTAAAGCCAAAGTTTGCTGCACTCCTTGCTCCAGAGGATTTTAGAAACCTACTAAAGCAAGGTTTTGCCTTCTTCATTGAGAAGCCCTTGGAGCAGTCTCAAACTGTGGCACAGTAGCAAGAGTTTGAGAATAAAGCAAGAACGCGAACTGCAGCAAATCTAAAGTTAGCATAGTATTACCTTRGAGTCCTTGGGAAATGAAGAAATTAAGTGACTGAGCAAATGGTTGTGTAGCATGACCTTGCACTAAATCAGCCCTGATTTCAAGGGAATAAAAGGGGATGACTGCAAATACTGCTCTTATTTGGCTTTGTGAAGAACGCTCGTATGATGCAACTAGAAGTCATGCAGAACTACACTGTTCGTAAATGCAAAGTGATGAATGCACTTAAGGACAAGTTAAAACAGCTTCACTGATGTATATGCAATGCTGGGCTCTAATTCAGTTCTCAGCAGTTAGGAAAGGCAGCTTGGAATTACATTCAAAAACCAGATAAGGCTCAGAATGGAAAAGAACTGAAGTGTGGAAGAGGGGATGTTTTAAAAGAAAGATGAAACTGACTCTTCAAATGACAAAAAAACTGGTGAGGTGAAGTATGATGGAGATTTAAGAAATCATGAGAGTATAGAAAAAGTGAATGGGGGAGTGATTGCTCACTGTTTCTGACAATGCTGGCTCTAAAAGGTGCCCAATGCCATTATTCAAGAGGCAGTTCTAAAGTGGAAAAATAATATCCCTCTTCCCCCTTGGGGAGAGGTTAGTCATTTAAACTTATGCTTTCCAGAGGTTGGAGTCCAAGAGAATAAGAAAAAACCTGAAAAAAAATCCAGTGTCCATTAGTGACTAAAAAACATCTTCCCTAAAATTGATTGTCAGATGCTTGTATGGTATTGGAGGGAGGGGTCTTTCTCCTGGCACATATTGCCTGTCACACTTCATGCTCTTTTCCTGAACACCTGTGARTAACTTGTTGCTGGAGGTTGGGTAACAGGGTAAGTAAGCCTTTGTTCTGACGATGTAGAAGGGTTTCTCCATTCATATATTGTAACTCAGCTTTTAAATTTAGGTGTCCTGAAGGAAAAAAGCGTAACAAATTTCTTACCTAATCAGGGCAATTTTCAGAGTTACAGCTGAAGGGAAGAAGTTGTTCAAGTCCACTTGGGAGAAAAGCAAGGCCTGGCCTTCAGCAGTAGGCATGGATCTAGTGGTTTTGGCTCTCTGCTGATATTTTGCTCTGTAAGWGCCTGAATTACTTTGGTAACTGCATATGCTGTGAAACTCTGTGACAAAATGGAGCAAAAGCTGAAATTAAAGCTTTGCAAATTGCCTGGCAAAGGCAGGGACCTTGTTTACTGAGTTTGAAAGCTTAGACCTGGCAGCTCTGAGCGTCTGTGATCCAGATGAAATTGATTCACAGTGTGGCTGAACCATGCTGCTTACAACAGAGCAAGGCACTGGGATCAGTGTGCAAGCACATCAGCTTTTAAAAGGTACTGCAGCGTTAGGAATAGGCACCAGCTGATCAAAAGATTCCAGACCCATGGGAGTGCTCTGTCATCTAAACAGTAGTTCAGTGCCCAATGTAATTTGTGGCTTTATCCCTGTATTCTAAATCACTATTTCTCTAATTCTCTCACTTTAACTGTGTCTCAGCATATMTTGAAAGAAAAATCTCTCAATGCTGTTCCTTTCTTTTCTTGTCTTCARTGGTAATTCAGAATACCTGAACAATAACCAAGTTGATTGCATCCAATCCTTAAATGTAGTAAAAGTTTAAGTTCTGATAAAGCTGATAGCTTGGAAAGATTTTTAAAAATTAGCTCTCTGCCACTTCTGTCTTCAGTAGAATGGTTTGTCAGTGAACTTCAAAATAGGTAACTCTCTTAAACATCCAGTGTTCTCTGCTTGTCAGAGACCTGTTTGCATCTGTGACTGTGTGTCTGCTGCCACTCTACCCAGCTATATTTGAGAAATCATTTTTCCTTTAGTCTTCCATGCAGCTCTTCCCAATCATCTGTAACAATCCTGTGAGTTCATCTGATGACTCTATTGTTAGGGTRGGGATTACACTATTATTAGGCTTGGGATAGTCAAAGACAACTATGGGAATGAAAAGATGTTCTCAGTGTTAAACCAGCAGAAAACTGTTGTGTTATTCTGTATATCAAGACTGCTACTGTCACCTGGATTTACATTTGCGTAAAAAAAGCTTCTCTTTTTGGTTTTAAAWTTTTTTAATGGACTGTAAACATGGGAGTTCTATTTTTTGGTTTTTTTGGCAATTCTCTCTGTGTAGACAATTCACATGTGTTTTAGCTATTACCTGCTCATTTTTTAAAATGTTTATTTTAGTGGTCTCGACTTAGGTAAATTAAAGTTTTTACTTTATGTTCACAAAAAAATGTAGTATTCTGTGGTTTGCTGTTACCATGTTTGCAAAGTCTGTTTTCCCAAACTTATGTGCTAAGTCAGGCTTTTGTATAGAGGCCTACAGAATAAAAGTTAACTACAGGTTTTCCCAACATGCAATTAGTTTGCAGGCTAAATGTTGAGGCAATACTTCAAAAGGAAAAAGAAGAATCAAAGTAGAATTTTACCGTAATGATGGAAAAATTGAACAGAGTGTAATATATTTTCTTTTGTTTTGCCTAATGGTACTAAAGACRTGTAACCTTTCATTTATTGATTCTACTGTTCTCTGGCTTCAACAAGGACGTAACTTTGTAGTAATCTTTAATTACTTCAATTGACTTTCTGATAATTATATTAAGATGCCTRTGTTGCCTTATTCTCTGAAGTAAATAGCTGAAGAATATTTTTTAATTGATGCRAGGTATACTCAAAAAATTATTTAAGTCATTATTATCTACTGATGAAAAGCAGGTAAAATACTTTAAATGCATGCCTTTTCTAACTAAGATCTGCTTTTATATAACAATATTTTTGAGACATATTTCAAATATGTTTTAAAATGCATTTCAAACACAAATTTTTGATGACTGTTTTGTATTTTTCAAATGTGAWTTTTTTATAAATGGCCACTGAATGTTACTTTCAGAAAAACACACTTTTTTGATATTAAAAATCTGTACATTAAAATGATGTATAGGTCATCCTCAGGATAGCTAGTCTCATTAATTCAGTATTAATAGATAACATAAACCCTTATTCATCAGAAAAATGGATTTAGAGATGTCTGTATTCACCAATTCCTCTATTTAGTATTCTTTTTATTCAATTGAGGTGGAGTAACTTAGACCATGTGAAGCAAACTGTATTAGTATATAGTAAGCAGCACTACTGTTTCAGTTTGATTTTGGTTTTTTGTTTGTTATTTAAAAATATTTCATGCTTGCTGCAGCACCCAACAGACAAACAAGTGTAAAGCTGATATAAAATTGTCTTTGTCCCCCCTGAGCTTCTTCCATAGGAAAGAATTTTTGAGCTCTACAAATTAAGAAAGATAGCAGAAGCCATGGAAAACAGGTTTTGATTTCTTGAGAAGGTGAGAGTTACTAGTCCTGTGGTAGTGTATAAACCTGTACCTTCCTTATGAAAAATGGCTCTTTTCTGCCTGAAGAATTCTTAGAAGCTGGGAGTTGATCAGAGAAGTAGCTGGTGGCCCTCACAGCTCAGTGTCACCATTAGGGTGTTTTTGGAGCTTTCCTGCTGTGCTGTATGAAAGTTGTGTTCACCTCTGAAGGCAGGRACTTGTTAACACCTGGCCCTGCTGAATGCTCCCTCACACAGCAAAGGGACAAAGGTTCGTGCACCCCTTCACTGAGGCTGGTGAAAAATCAATTTCCCACTTGTCACACAGTGGTCTACAGCTGTGATATATAGCTGAAAACYTCAGCCCAATATCCAAAAGGGGATATTTGTGTTCCCTGATGTTTTGGTCGTTTGGGGCAGATGCCAATGTGTGCAATTGTCACCATGTCCCCCTTCATCCTTAGCTTGTSCTTTATCTTGGCTGGTAAAGATGTCCTCAGAGCCAGAAATACATCCAACATCCCTGATTCCCAGAGCATTGTGCCCAGAGGGATTTCACACGTGCTCTATGAAGTGTCTGCCAAATGCAACATCCCAATATTTCCTGCTTTAACATTCTGTCACTGTGTGTTGGCCCACTCAGGAGGTACTCAGTAGCTCTCAGGGAAGTGAAGAAACACRACCTGCTGTGTCCATGGTAGAAGCACTGCCATGTCCTGCTGGGGTCCATATCCTGATGTGCCTAATCTGTGGAGCAATAGCAGAAAATAACACGGGATCTCGCTGCCTTTCCCCATGCTGTTTGTCATTTTCACACACAGCAATATTACCTACACACATACTTGTGTCCAGGAAGAAGACAAGGAGAAGGAAGATTACTATATCTGACCAAATTATATTCATGTTGAAAGTTTTTCTGCTTTAGATAAGATAATACTCACATTTGGGGTTGAGCTCTGGTTTTAATCTAGAGTTGTGTGTTCATATGTTTGTGTGATCCTGTGATCTTTCAATGACTTCGTGTAAATTGCTTTCCCTTTAGCTAAGAATAAACATTTGTTCTCTTCCTTCAAGTAATGATATAAGAAAAATAGTAATATTATGTATTTATTAATTTATGCTAAATCCTGGATTTATTTTAGGCCTTAGCCTGCAAAACGGATCATGCAGCAGATGTTGCTTTTTTGTTACCTACAGTAGGAGTCAGGCTGAATGACTACAAGAGGTGAAGAGGTAGAATTAACTACTTACTGTATCTATCTTTCTTCCTACCCCTCAAGCTATTTCTGTTTGTATGGTTATAGGCCTATAAATGTGTAATGGAATACTGCCCCAAGCTRTAGCCTTTAATAGAATATGATTGCATTACAGGCTTAGAAGAAAATTTAAAAAAATGAAAGGTTTAATCACGTGTTGCTGAAAGGTAGAGTTTAAAACACAGTGGATGTGTTTGTATTCTGTATTTTAAAACAAGCTTACTTGTTTRTACTTTGAGGAATCGTCAAATTAATTGACGTGAATGTTCACTGGAAATATATTAAAAATATCAGCATGTTCAGTAGTTTATTAACTATATCTCCCTCTAAATTCTAATCAGTTCTGCAGAATGCTTTTATTATAGAAAAGCTACCAAATGCACTTKATCAAATGAATACATACATTTTTTAACCTTTTTATTCTTTTCTAGATGTTGAACAACAATTACAGTGCAGCTAACATAAAAAATACRTTTGTAATCATTATGCAGTAAATTATGCAGGTTACAGAATTAGAACTGTTCAGGCAGTGGATTTAAACAAAACTATTTAAGCATGCATTCATTCAGCTTTTAGGATTGTATTTAGTTATGGATTATTATTAGCTGAAGCTTTCCTGCATTCTGTTCTTAAAGCCTATAATTTCCTGCTGATGAAGTTGGCAATTAAAATACAATTCTAACGTGTTTACAGAGACAGACTGAAGAGTCCATGAGAAGAGTGTTTGGTCTCTAAGAATGAATTGCTTTCTTTTTTGAATTGTCTACCAAGTAGCTTGAGATAGTGAGATGATTCCATCTATAATTTAGCTCCTGTAACGTGGGAGCTAATGTATAACTCACTTGTGTTCTCTCTCTACACAAGGACTGTACCCTATATAAGTACATAGGATAAATACAAAGGCTGTGTCAGAAACGAGCATCTGCTGCTTCATACAGCAAACGAGATTTTTCACAAAGTTTATGAAAAAACATGCTACAGAACCAAGCCTTGCTCCTCCACAGTCTTCACTTGCTGTATGTAAAAGTGAACAAAACCAGAGGTTTAATTATCACTATCTCAAATATTTTAAATGCAAGCAGTATTTTCCTGCTTAATCTTGTCTTTAAAGCTTCTTCACAGCCATGGGATGGAAACCTTGCTGATTCACATGACAATTTTGATTTACTTCTTCATTGTAATRTTCTGCTTCTTGGGTTCAGTCAACTGTTATCCCAGGATGTTCTGACTTGCATCTAATCTGTCAAAGTCCCTACAGATAGGTGAGGGAGAGAACTGCAGTGRAAGAACTTTCTGAAAGGAGGGAGGAGAACCAAACTCTGTGTGTTGATGCTATGTGTCATTTAGCTAATATAAATATCCAGTAGCAGAATTTATTCCTTGATGAAAAGGTAAAAACATGRAAATAACACTTGCCTTGGRCTTCAGGTCCATGTTCTCACATATGGCAAACTAAATTGCATATGCATGACAATTCTAAAATAAGAAAGGAAATGCTTTGTTATCTATGCTGAAACAAGGCTTAGTTTTTGGTATATTACCATTTTTCAGTTAGGTTTAGAACTTGAGTTATGGAATTCAATTTTACAAAATTTATTAAATTTTACCAATGCATTTTTTGCTGGCTAAATTTTCACTTACTAATGGCAGCGTGGCTGAGGATAATTCAGAATTGCTTGTTACTTTTAGAAGCTTTTTTTATTCTGCTGCTACATTTTATCATAGTGAGACTGTGCTTTATCTTGAAACCACCTCTTTTAGGAAGCGTTTTGGTGAGGTTATCCTTGCTTTCTTTAAAGACTATTTATACAGCAGTTCTGTTCAAGCTTCTGCAGCTTTGCTCCTAGAACACATGACCTCTCTGCTCAACATTATGCTYGTATTGGTAGATTTTCCCCATCTGCTCTTCTTGTACAGCTTCCTTATTCCTTTCTTGCAAGGCAGATTTAGAAACTGCAAGCACTGGAGTCTCATCYCAGGCTGTGCTGGCTGCTGACCTCCTTTCCTGTAAACCTGCTGAACATTTTGTTTGGGTTTGTTTATTTTTCTCCTCCATCCTTGATTCCACCAAGAGGTTCAGGGGTTTTACTCCTTGTTTYCTCATGCTAGCAGAGAAGGCATCCTGCATTAGGCTTTGCCCTCTGTTTCTTAACTGTGAGCATCTACCTCGTGACTGAGGCTGACAATAATAACACTGTTTACGTGGAGTCCCAGTGAAATTAAAAAGGTCATAGACTTGACCAAATCAGTGAAATGTTTATAATTCTCCGTATTCTAAAAAACAACATGAAAAGGGTTTCCTTTCAGAGAATTTGTTGGTGATTTGAAATTTTGTGTGTGTAGAGCTTCTAAAAGTTTCTTAGAATTTGTTTTTGAGTTTTGAAATCAAAGAAGGAGGAAAAATGTTTTGTAGTTATAATAGAGACCCATAATAAAATTAATGGGAATTTAGGAAAAGTGTTGATGACTTTTTAGTTGTGCACTTGTAGAAAATGTTCTTTTTTATAAAGTATGTTTACATTTAGAGTGATCCAATAGCAATTCTATGTGTGGGAACCCTGGAAGTCAAAAATTTTAGTTTTTCTGTGTTAAAAGGTGCTGACCCTCAAGCAAACACCACATTTGACTTGAGGACTTGGGACAGGGTCCCGAGATTGAGTGATAGCACAGGGGTTGTGGGTGTGGAGTTTGATTAGAAGTGTGTGATCTCACAGGGTGAAGAACTTAGGGTTTAACATTTTAGTATATAGTAATGTGTGTGAGCCAAGATGGAATACTTAGGACATTGTCTGAGACTTTCTTTTTTCACCTCTTCCTTCTTCATAGGTTTAGGTGGTTTTCTGTAACTGGGTGAAAAAGGTCCATGTTGCAGACCTTTATTGGTCATCACTGGGTCAAAAACATAAATAATACAGGTGTCATCTTGTTATTGGGTAAATAGGGCTTAAAATACCTTGTAAAWAGTTAGTAGGAGCCATTTTACYAYGTTTTTCTAGCAWGCTAATTAGAGCTCATGGCTYATGAGTCTGTAAATTCTCTGTAAATAGATAAGATATAATACATCACCAAGTCCAGATTCAAACTTTGTTTCCTGTGAATCATTCATCCTGACCTTGGCAGAACAAGAAAAARGAACCTGCACCMTAATACTATGTAAGAGTCRCTCCTTTGCTTSATTTGTGTAGGAATGCTGAGGGTTTTGTGCTTTGAGACTTCCTATACTCGGAAGTTAAAATGTGCCAAAATGTTATTTCAAAACTGACTCAACATGTAAAGTAGCATTGTAAYTTCTGGTTTGCTTTTTGCTTAGAAACTTCTAAATATTCCACTCTTTTATGATGGAAAATGTATAGCTCTTTATCTGAAAGATGCAACTTTTCCAAAAGTTTCAATTAACGAATAAGTGGGTTTTTAAAAATTCTGTTGATTCTGAAATGAAGATTATTTTTTTCTTGAATACATTAATATTCTGGAGAAAATTTACACTTGTGGCAAGTGCTGAGATTGCACACTGTAATAGGGTTACAAAACTATTTTCTCATGAACTAAATGCAATTCTATTCATTTGCAAAAATGAAAGCCATTAAATATTTACAAGCAGAGAGAAAACTGAGATTGAAGAACAGCAAGGCATGTTTTTAAAGGATGTTGGTGGTTGATTCCAATTACAGCTTTTTAATAAAATCACGCTTTGTGTTGTCAATATATGTAAATTAATCAGGATAATTACATTATGAAGATTTACATGCAGTTTTTATTTTGTTGTCAATAGTTTTGGCTCCCTGAAAAGAAACTTYGGGTGTGTTTCTACAAAACAGAGACATGTTAAACCAAAACTGTCTTTTTTTGGATCCATAAATTGTTCTCCTGACTGCTAGCAGACATACTGCAAAAACAGTCAATTTCATTCACAAACAGATCATTAGGAARAGCTAGTTTGCCTTAATTCTAGATTTTAGGAATAGCCTGTCTTATGTGCTGCATGAGAATGACTTCTATTATAAGCAACCCTTCTGTGGTGAATATGGTGACTTAAAAAAATCAAGTTACTTTTTGTTCAAATACTCAAAGATGGAGAAGTGCAGAATTAAACTAATGGCATTGCTGCAACATTGGATTGTTGCTGCTCAGATTGGTGTGTTTGGTTTATTAATCTAAAATAACATTTTCTTCCATCTAAAATAGTAGGAAAAATACCTCAGATTGCTGGAATTGCCTGTATTTTGCATGTTRTTGGGGAAGTTATTGTTCAGGTAATAGGCAACTTAGAGTGCTTTGGATCAAAGGAGTTCCACAAAGAGCTTTGAGAGAAAATGTAGAAAACCACGATTTGTGCAATTAAGGGACATTTTTGTGAAATGCAGTGAGAAGATAAGCTTGCTTCCTTGAAGATATTTCAGTATAAAAATAAATCAGAGGTTTCCTAGCAGCCCCTAAGCACCCCACCCCAACRCCCCCCAATATTTATGTGCAGGATATTAATTACATCCACTATTTCTGGATCCTTTGARTATGGTGAAACAAGGCAAACTTTGTGGAGAGAAATGAAAGAAGTGAGATACATCCAGATTCTGTCACCTTTATTTGTTTTGAGTATCATGGGAATGAGGGCAATAGACCTTGGTGTTATGGTTAATGAAATACATAAACTGGAGTGTTAAAAGGGTAATGCTTTAAAAAAACCCCAACCAACCAAAAAAGTGTGATTCTCTAGTTCCTTTCATTTTAAGATCCATARTGCCAAGTGGAAAAAATAAACTCTCCAGAATGTTCAGGCTGGAGCWGACAGGGAAGGGGGTTTTGGGTGAGCTTTTCAAGTGGCTGAGGAGGCAGCAGGTGGATTAGCAGAAGCACTGTGCTRTCTGGCCCTGCACTTGGAATCTCCTCTTTCTAACCCCAGGGGAATGGTTTGGTTTGATGAATGTAAAAATAACAGAGTATGGGTTTTTGTTTCAATTTATTAAAGTGTTAACAGCATGCTTAAAATTTCTACAGGAATGTGATAATATTTATTAGTATTTATGTGTTAAATACTCCTCCATTCATGTTTTCCCTTGGTGTTCAGCATATTGAAGTTGTTTTCCTTTCATTGCTTCTTTCTTCACCTGAATGGATTAATTGTTACGTATTTTTTCCATTTTTTCTGAAGTTTGTTGTCTAGCCAAATGTGAAGATTCCTAGGGTCTTTTTGGCTKAGCAGAGGTTGGCATATTACAGCAATGATAGTTCAGTCTGCATTTTGCATGAAAAAGACATTGTAAATTAATAGTACTGAGTATATATTCAACTCCAGTAAAAGTGTAGCATTTTCCAGTACTAGAACTTGCAGATAAAGGAATTCTTTTGTGTATATGTTATTGCTTTATTGTTACTTTAACAGATGGTTACAATATTGCTGAATTCTTTCTGATAATTATTCATGCATAAATTTGTTAAGCATATGTCATGGAGAAAATAGCTGGTTTTTTAGTATTTGTGTATTTGTCCTCCATTTTTAAGGAGAACAGAGGATATATGCCTATGATAGGGGAGGCATTTTGCACTGAAAAAATTCAATTTGCTTGGTATATGCATTRTGTGATTTATAACAAGATTCATGACAAGTATAGCCACTGGCTTGACTGCTGTTAAAAAAAATCAGTTCATTAATCAAAATGCATTTTTCATAGAAAAACATTATTATTTTAAGGCATCTAAAGGCCATGAATACCCAAGAGTCAACACATTATTAAAACTGTTGAGTGTCACAGTCATCCATTTGTTTCAGTTTAAAGGCTGACAACAAATTTCTTCTGGAATAATGGGATCAGAATTCAATGTGCCTGTTTACAACAACAGAACACCCTAATGATAAAGTGCAAGACTATGTAATAGAAATGAATGAAGTGTAACGTAAAATAATAGAATAACATGACAAGCTAAATGCTTTCTGCAATGCAGTATTCTTGAAAATGAGTGCATCACAGAAAAAAGTTACTTTTATGTTTCCTAATTTCACATAGGAGATATTTCTGATTCATCATCTACCTCTTTGAACAATATTTTGTTGTTTATCGGGTTTAGCAGATCTCTGGATCCAGAGTTCAGGATTTAGTAGCCATGGTAGCTGCCATGGAATAAATCCTAACTCAGATATGCAGCAGTTCAGGACTAAATATTTTGTGTTCTCTCTTTTAATATATTCACAATATAATTTGCAGTGTATTTGCACAGTTTCAAAACAGAGGCTTTAAAATCACTCTGAAATTTCAACTTGCCAGTTTCAAGTACGCAGAAGTGCAACATGTATTTTCTGCACCATGCCACATTGAGGGACAAGCTTAAGTCTGCAAAGGTGAGACAGATAAGCACAGTAGGCTAAGTAACAATGAATGAAATGCCATGGTATTTGGAAAATATCTACAACCCCAGCTTTRCTTTACTAGTTTTGAGGTCACTCTTTATACCCAGTTAAATGGTTGGTCAGCCTGCACAATTAGGCTACAATTAAGGAAATGAGGCGACCTTAATATGKGAACAGACCACTTGCCTTGAAGTTCTTCCATTCTCATTTGTGKAAGACAACAGTCATCAGTGACACTGGGGCTGCCTCTCTTGCAGCTGAAAATTTTGTACTTCCAAGCRTTTGCAGTTCCACAGCAGGGCAAAAGGAAATTCATGTGACAGTCATGGGCTGAGGTTTGCCTGTTTTGGYMGCACTGTGCATCTGACTCTCAAAGRCAGATYTGAGACCTGCCAAAGCAGTAGATGTGCAATTTGGAGGGTGCAGGGGGCAACAAGGAGACTTTAGAAGTCCCTCATACTTCACATTTAAGATTCTCTATGAATGTGCAATGAGGAATTCTGATGAAAAATAAATTTGTTTGCAAAATCCAGAGCAATTTTCTCATCCCTCTGCCCCCTCTGAAATGGCAAACCACAGGTTATGTGGCATTGTGCCTGGGCCTAAAAAAAGGGGGGATTCCTTTCCTAATAGCCACAGGTGGTCATCCTGTAAGTCAGAGATTTGATTACCCATATCATTGKCTTAGCTTGCATAGCTGCAGATGCTATTAAAGGTAATAAAATTATCCAACCTTTACATCAGTGTGCTGTGGGCAAAGGATATTGTTCTCAGCAATCAGCATTTATGTCCAACCATTTAACACTGGTGAAGCTGTGCTAATGGCTTTCTGTGACATTTTTGAAAGGACAGCCATTAGATCAAACGGGCAGATATGTACCTAGAAAAATGTAACTTTCAAATATTTGGGAAGAAATGGAATTACCAACTTTGTTATCAAATTAAATTAGTAAACAAGGCTGTGCAGGTCTTAGGTGCAGAAACAGATCTCTGGCTCTTTTCGTTTTGCAGTTCAATAATTCGCTGCTGTGGACTGAAATTGGAGCTGATGGTGTGATTGGATTTGCAGAATGATACAGTTTGTAAGGCTTCAAATTAATAGAAGAGTGAAATGAAATTGCAGACTGGTAGACAAAATGGGCAAGAAAGGCAATTCATTCCTTTAATTACAAGCAGTATGAAGGAAGAAGAGGGCTTTATGGATGGTATTATGGACCACTCATATTGCCCCTGGCATATGTGATAATTCTAGCAGGKGTGGGCATCAGCTCCAGGGAAAGGTACAGAAATGATCCTATCATCTTACTGCCTGCAGTCACCCATTAGCTGCACTCAGATTTTGCTCACTTCCTTTGAATAAAAATTGCTCTCTACAATTATTTTTAATATCTGAGGGACATAATGTCCAAGCCATGGCCTTTTAAGTGATACTTCTGTTCCTCCCTAAGTAAACATGGTAAACACAGTGTGTTGGATCAGAATGCTTGTGTGATGCTGGATGTTCATTCTAGTTATTCTRTGTTTCCTGAAAGACCTAATATCCAGTCAATATGCCTGTGAAATCCTAAATAATTCTTGTATGTTACAGAATAATGTTTTAGATCAACAAAGGTTTGCTCTTTTCTATCAGTGCAGATAATTGAAATATTTAAGAGTAGAGGAGCGACATAAATAGCTTTCATTACAGAAAAATCTAATTTTACCTACGTGAGGCAGTCAGGATTATGGTTTAATTTGGAGTCTCATCCTACTTTTATTCATTTGACTTTAACAGAAATCACCTTCTAGCCATTATTTAATCCTGAACACKAGTGGTACTGCTAAGGTCAGCATGTATTCCATAGAAACCGAAGTTAATGCTGGGAGTGAAAGTTCTTAGAAATTACTTTTCAAGTGTTAGGGAAATAAGCGAGGAAAAGGATTACYATCATATCAATTTGTAACTTCTGGAACACTTAAAATATGTAAATATAAAGCCATAAAATATGGCTGTTAGTACCATGACTTATAAGTATATATGATAATGTAATTGAAACGTCAAAGAGAAGACCTCTTCTTGTAAATACTTAAATGAGAAATCTTTGCTCATGAATTATTCTTTTTAGGTGAGCAGGAATGGGCATTTCATTAAGTATTGCTCATGGGAATACCTAGTGCAGGATCAGACCTTCAGTACTTCAGTGTACTAAACAGGAACTCCATAATGTCACTCTGATAAATTTTTTAATCAGTTTTTCGTGATGATGTGGTTAGTTCCCAAAGCAATTGGAATAGAAATCAGTCCCATTCCAAAAGGCAATATAGATCTGCTTCAATTACTGGGTACTGTTCCATCATTCTTGGTTGTAGTACCAAGTTGAACATTGCACACAGTTGAAAAAGCAGCTGATTCATGATCCATAGGAAATTATTCCACCCCACAGGCTGTTTTAACGTGAAACTATGCTAGTGATAAAATATAAATCTGGTGTCTTAGTTACTACTTAGATTTCCATCTATTTTTCTAACAATTSAAGCCTTCCTGTTGGGTATTTCATCCATTTCTAATGTTGGATTCTTGGCATTTGAATTTGAACCTTCTGTGCACCCAAATGACTGGAAGAGTGTTCTGTCTTCTACTGTTTTCCATCTGTGAATCTGTCTTGTTCAGAAACTTTGGTCACATTTGAAGAGAAGAAAGTATGAAGAGTTTGGAGTTTTTTATTCTCCTGAATCCTTAGGATTAAGAAAAAAAGCAGAATTCTTTATTCAGTATCCAGATAGTAGCTTTGTGTTTGCTAAATTCTAATGAAAGGTATCAAAATTCATATATTGCTCCAGCTGTATAATGCAAAAATAATTTGAAGATTTTGCTGGCTTTATCCTGAGGTAAGTTATGAAGCTGAATTTTGCTTTCGCTTGTGTCGATACAATATTRAAACTCGGTCTAAAGCTCCAATTAAAAAATGACTGTGAATGATCAGATTTATATTTCAGATTTGTGGAGCAATTAACCCTGGGCTTCTTAGGAAAGGCAAAAAATTAACCCTTCTCTCCTCAGTCTGGTTCTATAATCTTTATCTTGTCTGTGTTAAAGTATTTGTGGGCTAATTACATAGATCACCTTCAAATGTGTAAAGGCCTGGTTTCAAAGTTGTGAAACAAAGAATGTGGCATTTTACTACTTGGTTAACATTTGTGCATAAATATTTTCCGTTTCAATTACTGTGCTCAAGTTAGATCCACATTCAGAGGATAACCCTACATTTCACAACGACTGTCGAGCTGTATTTAGACAGTGGAGTCAGAACATCTGAAACTTGATGCTATCTGTTGGCTGCTCATATGCAAACAAAACAAATCTTCTGAGAGATAACTGGAGTTTACAGGAAAGGTATCACTCTGGCTTGTAGTACATGCATGCTTGTGATGTGCAGTTATATACAGCTTGTATTTGGTGATGGGGGAAGAGATTATTCCAGTCATGGCTTGTGCTGGTTTCCTCTGAGTTGCCACAATGACGTCACCACTCTAGATGTGAGAGCAGAAGGACTTTGAATGTATCTCAAAACCGTGAGGAATCAAAATGTCTGTTTGGGATGACTTGTTTGGCATGACTTAACTTTGCCCATTACCACCTATAGAGCCTGAGTTCTTGCTCAGCAAGAGGTTTGGGGTACTACTTTTCCTTGAAATGGGCACACAGGAGAAGTGCAACAGCTTTCTCAGGAGGTTAAAAACCAAACTTCACTGGCAAATTTTAGAAGATGAGAAATTTGGAAGACTTAAGACAAAACAGTCAACATTATCCATTTCACAGAGAATCAACTTAGCAAACTCTACTAACCCAATTTCAGATAACCAAACTTCAAGAAGAAAAATTCAGGAATAGAAAAGAAGAAAAAGAAAAGCAATATATAGCTACTGCTTCTTGGATTCTTGCACAGTCTCAGCTGCCATGAAATCCAAGAACAATCCCCAAGAGACTTGTGAGCATGTGTGCCTAAGGGCAATGGTTTTTACCTGCTCTGGCCTCCTGTGGCCAACTCCCCCTCCCTCAGGTGGGCCTGCTGGTCATCCAGCTGCTCTGGAGCTCCAGGGGTGGGCTTTGGAGCCCTGCTTCCAGTGTGCCAGTGGCTGAAACAGTTCTGGGCTGGACTAGAGACTCCAAGGTGGGATGTTGTGGAGCAGTACATTGTCCTTCTGTTGCAGAACTTGCCCTGTCCCCTACTACACACACTTACATTATTTTCTCTAGTCTCTCATAGCAGCTATTTCTATAATAATGCTGATATCTCTGTCTCCTCCTGCAGATGAGATATGATCAGTACTTCAGTTTTAAACAGTGCAAATGGCTGTTTGTCTGAGCTAAACACTTTCATTATAGTGGTAGTCAACATTTCAGCRTGCTTGATCTCACTTTTCATTTCACTGACCAGCTGATAAATTAAAAATCTGAACTCTTAAACARTCAGTTTTGTACATGGAATTAGAGAAAGCATGATAGACATAGCATCTTGTACTRAGTGTGTGTCTGTATCATGTGCTGGCATCATCTGAGATTTAAAAGGTCTCAGAAGGAGATAAAGGATTTCTGTAATGGAAAGACAACTTGGGTGTGTATTTCCATTATGTATGAAGACCAGCACTCTTTCCAGCATAAATATAAGAAAAAATTATTTTTATAAACCACAACACTATGCTTGAAAATTACAGTCAGTTAACTTCTTGTGTCTTGTTATAATTTTGCTGAAAGAATAGATGGCCTTGGTGCCCTTCTCAATAGAGTGCTCTGAAAGTGTAACACAAGTAGCTTGCTATGGGATGTAGCAGCAGAAACTTGTGTGGGGAGAAAGGGAACATTCTTGCATGTTTGGTGCTTYGTTCTTCTTCAAATCTATGAAAGATATCCATGGTTAATTTATTTTCCCCCTACGTGCTTGAACGTATTGATTTGAGACATCAAATGAAACTGCCTTGTTGGTACTGGAATGATTTTATTCCCAGGCTGGTGCTCCATGCCACCAAAGAGAGAACCTRCTCAGAAAAGGGAGGTTTCCTGAGTGCTGCAGCTCCTGGGGGGGTCTTAGTTCAAGGAGGGATTTTGGAGGAAAAAAAAATCACTGAAATGGCGTTCAAGAGGTTCAGGAATCACTGGACACATTCCCAGATCTACAAGGAATCAGCCAGGCTATAGTTGAAACATCAGAATGGATAACTTTTTTTTTATTCTAATTTAATGCACTTTAGTATCTGTCTGAAGTGACACAGAAGTAAAATTCAGTTATAAGGGGTACATGAAATGGTTTCAAGGAAATCAAAAATATGATGGCTTTCTTAAAAGTGTTGCTCCCAGTACCTCTTGAAATTCACAAAGTACTGGCAGAGAACTCTGCCAGAAAAGAGAATCCACAATACAGTGTTACTCTATTTGAAACTGTGATGTTCCAATAAGAATCTGGTTTCTTAAAGGCTGCATACTCCTAAGCTCTTAATGATTACTGAATCATTAGTCTAATGTATCTCCAGGGTCTTGTTGCAGAAAACTGCAAATAAAACACCCACTTCCCACAATTTTAATTGTTCACTAAGTAGTTCCTTACTTGCAAAAACTTCTGTAAATTTGCCCTAACTGCACTTGTTATGCATTGTTTCATTGTCTGAAACAATGGTATCCAAGTCTAAAAGATGCCTATGTGAAAGTAAAGACTATTAACAGTCAATTTGGGGCATTTCACCTAAATTCAGTATTTTTCTAGAGGGATGTTTGAATTTTTTTTCTTTCTCTGTGTTTAAATATTACCATTTAAAGCACAACTTTCCTTAACTCTTAGTATGAACCTTAGCTATCTAAAATACTGTAAATGGTTTGAAATAGTGGTTATTGGCAGATTGTGTAGGTCTAAGTAATGTGATGCTTCAGCCAGGTCTGATGATAAGTTAATTATACTAACACTGGGGAGGTTATCAGTCCTGAAATTAATTCACTTCAGAGTAATTTCAGTTTCTTRGTGAATATAGGCAAACACTTGTGCATTGAAGTGCATACACTGCAAATTTTGCTTGAAACCCCATTTAGGGAGTTGARTAGTTTGTCTGCCTCTACATGATGYCATCAGAACAGCAAATTTTGTTCCAAATTCTGTTTTCARTCTTGTTTTGAAAGGTCTTTAGAATCTTGGGTTTGATCAAAGAAGAAATAAGCATTGCTAAATTGACAAAACTTGGTATACAAATAATCTGGTCACCTGGAGAATGCTGAACTGCACCTAAATCAGATGTGTAAATTATGTGTTTTAACTATGTGATGCGGTGGTCTGCACTTTACCCTGTACACAATCCCATAGATACATACATTTTAATTTCCTTTAAAAGGGTGTAAAGTTGAGTACTTAGTTTTTAGGAAGTACTACAAKTAAGATGTGCCACTAGAAGTTATCAATTTTACATAGGAAAAGGCCACTACTTTATGTAATTACAAAGCCACATTTATGGAATTTTCCAGTGAACAGCAAAGAGAAACCAGAATATCAAGTGCCCATTGGTTAAGTAGCTATCAATTAATTTCGAAAAGTAAAAGTAAAAAAAAAAAGTGTTGTTAAAATAAAAGCATTATGGTCTGCCTTTCTGTTCTTCATGGTTATCCTTCAGGACAACTTGAGTAAAAAGTAGATGWGATTTGTGCATGTCTGTCTCCTCCAGAAATATTAGAAGGTTTTGTCTTCAAATCAAAGAATTGCCCACAAATCTAGAAAGGTATCAAGACCATAAAAAGAGGAAAAAAAGAAGACACAAATGAAAAAATGTCCCAAACTAGGCCTTTATAACTTTGAGTTGTGCTTTTCTAGCTGTTCTTGGCTTTCCTTTGGGAGTAAAAACTTGCATGTAAAAGGTCAGGTTTTTCATCTGTTGAGATCAGTGGTAGGCTATCCACTTACTTCAGTAAACAGTGAATTGTGTCTCAGATTTCCACAGCTGATAATAGCATAAAAATAGGCTTGCTCTCTCAGACTGCAGGAAATAGGAAATACCTTGGTCAAAGCATCACCCTCTCACAAAAAAAACTAAGCAAAACAAAATAAATTGTAGAAAAAGCAGACCAGAAGAGAAGATGAGGTTTCTTGGGGAATAGTTACTATTTATCTTAGAGGAGAGATTAAGAAATGAGATGTTAATTCTGGTTGGTTGACATTGGGGAAGAACAGCCATGACATGATCAGTACAGTCTGTTCTCTACATGTGATGAGCATGTTTCTCACAAGCCAGCTCGCTCATTGTGCTCTTGCTGCTAATGAAACCAGGAGTGTTTTGTGACAGCAATATGGCACAATTCTTATTCTTTTTGATTGCAGAAGAGAGGATAGCATTTCACACTGGGTGCCAAGCCTTAGCCTGGGATGATGYAAAGAACTGCAGGGGCATGCAGAACAGTTCTGAGGCAGGAAAACATCTAGCCCAGTTTAAAGGAAAAAGGTATGTGTCTGTGCACAGGCTTCCACAAAACACTGACATTTATATTCTTTAATATCAAGGTTTATTTTAAACTCAAAAATTTAGCCTATAGTCTTTATTCACATCTTGAGTCAAGAATTTGTGGTGGCCAWAAATTAAACTGATAATATTTCTTATAATGCTAGTCAGGGGCTGTATATGAAAATAATACTGCACTGGTACTTGCCAAGCTGTAATTTCCATTTCCTGTGCATCTGATACAGGACTACACATATGCCAGGTAACCAAATCATAATTTTAGTCTTATGTTGATTAATTCAGCTTTTGTCTATGATGAATCTCTGGATATTATGGGAAGGACCCCCTTTACAGGCAGTTGAAGTGTTGTTTCAATTTTTTGTTTTGGTTTTGTGGTTTCTTTAGCCTAGAAAGAATTCAGAATGAAAATACACAGTTCCTTTTCATAAATGCAAAAACATAACAATTACATAGTCAATTATTTAGTAAAGATTAGGCTTTAAAAAAAATCCTTTGTCATATAGTTTGTCAAAGGAGCTGTAAGATGAAATATGATCAAGAGCATTCATAATTTGAAACCGACTGAATGTWGAATGCTTTGATTTATAATTGATGCTTTAGATACATCATAAGTGTGAAAACTTCAGGTAACTATGGCAGTTTACACACAGACATAAAGGATTGTGCACTAAAAGCTCTATTTTAATGGACCTGATCCTGTCAAAATATCAGCAAGAAAGAAATAATGCTGCTAAATACTGAATTCAACTTCACTCTACTGATGAAATACTCTGAGGCTAACAGAGCTTCTTCACAAAGGAAAAGCTTCATGTTTTTTTCTAAAGAAGTCTAGTTGTGTTTCATAATTAACCAATCAATACCACGCCTTAGAGGTCTGTGATAAAGTAGATCCCATTTTATCACTCAAGATACCCCTGCCAACTTGCTGCCAATAACTGTTTAATGATAGAGGCACATGACAGAGAAATTTGGGGATGAGTATAATAAGAGTCCTGGTGTTTGTGCAAGCATTTCACTTTTTCTTATATTTAGGGCTTATATTAAAGCTGAAATATGCATATCCTCAAATGGAACATGAACAGTTCTGTTGGAGAGGTGGGTTAATAACGGAGAACAAAGAGTACCAAGAGAGAACAGAAACTTTGATGAAATGGGGAAGTGGGACCACTGGTGCACCTATCAYGGGTCACCTGGGCCTCCCAGTGGCAAGGCATTGAAAAGATCTAAGGAGCTTTGCATAAAAATGCAGCAGGTTCATCAGCACAATATGTGCTTCAGAGAGAGAACTGCAGGCACAACTCAGGCAGTTCAGGAGGCCAGGCTGGTCCTCATTCCTGAAAAATCCAAACCCAGTGCAGAGCGCTAATTAWTGGTACACCTGGCATGGCATTCTGCAGTCTGTTTTTGAGAGTTTCCTCAAAACTTATTACATTCAAAGGATGGAAAAGCTTAAATAAAAAAGCCCAAAAAAAAAAACAAACCACCACCAAAAAAACCACTGACATTTGATTTTTAGCTTAGTTTAAAACTCATCCTTTTATAACATTACTGAAAATGAAGAGCGGATTTCTAATAAAAGAGCTAATTTTTATTAAAAGTCTGGTGTCAGCAGGACACGTCATCCTCACAGACAGAAATGAATTAGTAGTTCACAGATATTTATTCTAAGTTTCCAATAAATACTTGGCAAAAATTCAATAATGATCATTAAATATATAAATTGAAAAATTAAAAATAAAGATTTTCCCCTGTGATTTATTATATAGTGTTTCTGAAAAGCAAAGTTGAAGAAAGAAATGCTATCTGGCAGAAAAAGTACTRCAGAAATGTGAATTAAATTGTATAGTCATAAGCAAGCTAGTGAGCAAGAAAAAAAGTGTCCCTGCTTAGAACTGGAAGCCATATTTATTCTGGCTGGATACTTAAAGATGTGAAAAGATTCCTTTGGATGTTAAAGTGAAATTTTAAATAAAGCACATGGAGCTGTGTTGCTAGACACTTTTGGAATTGACCAAATGAAGAAAACCACTTAGGAGGTATTTTATAATKAAGAAGTCGGAAACAAGCATAGGGAAGGCTTTTGCAGACACATCTGTGGCACAGTTACATTATGGAGTGATTACAGAAAAGGTGAGGTGGTGCACGAGGAGCTCTTGTCACTGTGGCTGGTAGGAGCAAATGGGGAAACTTCTTGGACTGTGCTTGGGTTGCTTGCCCTACTGCAGAAGCTGGTTCTGAAGGACTCAGGGAGGGAGTGTTGCTGTGCTACCCACACAAAAAATCCCCCACCCAAAACACACATGAAGCAAAAAACAAAACCAAGAAAGAAAAAAACAAGAACAGACCAAAACTTTGATTTCTGTAGTTCATAATAATATTACATATCTCTTTTGAAAATGCATTCCCATCARTGTAATGAGAGCCTGTTTCTCAATATGACTGCAATACCCCTCAGCCCCAGTTTGCTTAATTTAATGTAGCTTTTAAGTAGAACTGAGCTTTACTTTAGGGAAACAAAGCTCCAAAAACCAAAAAACAAATCAAACYYTTTATATTGTACTTTGAAATGGTTATTTACTTTAAACTGTTATATTAAAAGAACTCCTCAGAAGGGCATTAATCTGCTTCTGGACACCTGGTTAACATTAAGAACAGTTTTCCAGAGTTTTGTTTGGGGATACAGAGCTTACTCTGAGAATTTAATCAAACATTTTGCCACCTTATATGGGTAGTTCAGCTACGCACACAAATGTTCCTCAGCAGGATTATGCTAGTTCTCTCTAAGAAGGTACATAGATTTCTTTTTCACATCACAGGGTTTTGTAGCGCTTTTTAATAATAAATATTCCTCCTCTCAGAAGGTGTTGCTTTGTACAGCTGGAGCTTTCAGATCAGCATCATTTCTTGGCAGTGATTGCYAGTGCTGTGGTTTTAATAAATACAGTATCAGAGGATCATGTTTTGAGGCATATTTTGTAAAGTGAAATGGTATAGGCATATTCTGCACAGCCTCTTGTTTTCTAAAACTTGACATCTGTAGAAGTTATTTGAATAGTTTGAATGAGCTTACTGATCCATTCACCAGGACTTCTTTCTCATCTAATGTGAGGGATATGTTTGACAAATCTGATGGGAAATAAGTTTCAACCTAAGAAACTAGTGGGTTTTTGGTTGTGTTTTTGTTTTTTTTTCCTGTGATGAACTGAGGAACTGAGTAGCATTGTTCCTGCTCATTTTTGAAAACCTTAGATAGATAAGAAATGAAAGGGTCAAATTTTTTATTTACTTGTTTCCACAAAACAATTCCAAATTTTTGTACAGATAATTGGTGTCAATTTTGGCCACAGTATTCCCAAACTTGTGGCCATGGACAAAGCTGGAAATTGGTGACAGAGAGTGCAGTGGCAGACTTCTCTTGTGGTAGTGATTGGTTGTAAAAGGAAGATTTGGGGAATGTTTTGTTTGGCAGAACAAGTTTGGTTGGTTTGTTTGTTGTTGGTGGTTGCTTGGTTTATTTGTTGCTTTTTTTGTTTGTGTGTTTGAGGGGTTTTGTGTGTTTGTTTTCTTTGTTTTTCTTTTTTTGTTTGTTTGTTTTTTAAATCATAAAAAACTTAGCTCCCTAACAACTTCCAAATTATTTTAATGCAGCTGGCGGGAAATGTCCAATTAACTGGCACATGCATTTCATGTGGTTGCTAGAGCTTGTTTTCTCCTTTCCTCCTATCACCCAGTTATACACTGCATAATGTTTTGTATAAATAACAAATAAAAATTTTCAATTAAGGTTGGGGAGGAAGAGAGGAGAGAGAGGACTACAYGTTTTATAGGCATTCTGAATGTCTTGTAAAGTTGTCTGGTTGGGACTGAACTGTATTATTGCTGTAAAAAGTGAAGGATGCAGGGTCAGAGGTGCTGAGGTTAATTGCATGCAGGAGAACAGATAGATGCACCCAACATCTACCACAAAGCCAGCACTTTATTCTTTTTTTATAAGTACAAAGCAAAGTAGATCTGATCAAGTGTCACAAGTGACTCATAAAATGAAGTAAGAGTAGAAAGGCGTCTAAAAACACCTGTATAAGTCTTTAGAAATTTTCTGTGATAATTTCAAACTTGGTTTTGGATTTTTTCTATTTTATTTGTTGCTGCAAAGAGAATAAAATTATATGTATTTTTAACCATCTCAGTTTATATAAACAGGTAAAATCCAGACTAAAGYTGTATTTGGTGTGGATAGCCATRATCAAAATATATACAGTGAAGGTAAATTTTAAGTAATGTGAGCTCTGTTGTTTATTTCCATTTTCTAGTGTAGCTTTATTGTTTCACTGTTCTTGTTTTCTTAAACTGGCATCATTCCTCAAAACTTGCTTTAGGTTTAGCTGTTTCTGATTATTCATGACTTCCTCAAATATTCTCCATTTTTAAGAGATGCCACTAATGTTAGTTCCTTTACTTTCCAGGGAGCTGAAGGTATTTTCACAAATTATCTAGATAAAACCAAAATGTCAGATTCTYTACAGCAGTTAAGTACCAAGTTCAGTGGGAATAAAGTGACTTATAGAAGAAAAAATGCCTTTGCAAATAGGGGCTTAAGTGCCTTTTGCTATCTCAAGAAAAAAAAGAGACAAAGGCTTTTATTATTTRTGCTTCATAAACACAGCTGTACTTTCAACGTAGTAATAGCAAGTATAGAGAGCCTGTCAGAATTTTGTTTGCATTTGCAGCACTGTCTTGGGTTGCAATGCAAGATGTAACCAAAAAGTATGGATTCTCTTTGTTGAAACCGGTTGGGGAGGTGTTTTTCTTTATCTCTTCTAACTCCGTGAGGGAGGGGATGGTGCTAATGGGCCAGCTATTAAACCCAGGTGGRGCAGYGTTGTTTATCTCTTCCACCACCCATCCTCCCTCCAAGGGGATATTTGCTGTTAATGGGCCRTTAAGGCTCACTGCATGACTGACGAGATTACATCATCCCACTGTGAGATGCTCCACCCCGCCAAAGCAGCCAAGCATTCCCATCTGAATAAAACMTGAGACTCAGGACACCAGAGCAGCTATTTTGTCAACYGGATTCCAGAGAAAGATAGGACCCATCTCATCATCACTGGACTCTCAGGAGGAAACTACACCCTTCTACAGGATCATCTCTGCTCCAACAAAACCGTATCTGTCACTCCAGGAGGACTTAACTGGACTCYTACCAACACCCTGACCAACAGGGKGCCAGGTCATATTCTGACTCTGTCAGTGTTTTCTTCTTGTCTTGTTTGTGGTTTGTACTACTACATTTTTATTTTKAATAWTTCTAGTAAGGAACTCTTATTCCTATTCCCATATCTCTGYCTGAAAGCCCTTTAATTTCCAATTTATAATAATTTGGAGGGAGGGGGTTTGAATTCTCCATTCCAAGGGAGGCTCTRGCTTTTCCGTGGCAGATACCTGTCTTTCCAAGCCAAGACAAGCACAAAACCCTAATCTATCTCTTTCACAAATAATTATACTCAATARACCCCTTAATCATGTGCTCCAGGTGATTTATATTGGGATTATGTATTCTTTGCTTGTGCTTGTGGGTGTAAATGTGGTTGGGGGCAGAAGGGATCTTTTCCCCTTCCTACCCTGCTGCRTTGGGTAGGTGTGATAGAGCAGATCTTCAGGAGAATTGTAGGGTRACCACAGCAAGGAAGGCTGGGGTCACTCACGTGCAGCCATTTGCCTTTTTTCTTCCCCTGGCTCCTTTTTGGAGACCTTGTCCTCTCTGTGGCAAAAAGACTATAGGTCCTTTATTTGTAGTGATAGCTCTTCTGGCTCAAGTCAGCCYTTGGTTGTCACWGTGTCYTAACCAGCAGCACSTTGATCCCAAGKATGATGTTAAGCTTTCTCTYCTGAAAAAGATTGCAAAGGTGYAATAAYRTGGCACAATCCTGCACTGTTTGTAYTTRGAGAGCCCTTGGAGCTGCAGAACAAATGGAAGAAACAGCACTGAGCATGGCTGTAGGCTGTCCTGCAGRTTCCAGCAATACGGCATTTGGCTTTGACACCATTCCTCTCTAAATGGATGAAGTGACAACAAACATCTTCAAAGCAGTTTGCTTTAACTTCACTCCTTTCTGGTGAGTTGTAGAGGAGTGCCAAGAGGGGATATAGCAATCTACCTCTTGGGATTAATATGTTATATCACATCTGTCTGCCTAATGCAGAGGAATCTCTGGTAATGTCAAGTGCCTGACACTTCAAAGGCAGCTAGAAATCACCCGTTGAGATATTTATAGAGTCCTTCTGTAGGGAAATGTCTTAATGTCTCCAGATCAGTAACTGCCTTAGATCTGAAGCAGGACAAGTTTTTATTATCCATTCCAGTGCCTCATTAGTTTGGTGGGTTTTTTTTTGGTTTTTTTTTTTTTTTTTTTTTGCTTTGATTGGTCACGTGAAATGTGCAGGAAGGTACTACTTGTAGGTAAGTGGACTCAGTGTTACATATATATATATATGTATATGTATTTCCTAACAAACAGGAAGCTTTTAATTTTGTTCTAATAGTTCCCCAAAATTGCACTTTAAAATACTTTTAAAATACTTTAATTTTTTTTTAAATCTGGTTTAGCTTATGCAAAATAAAAAAACCCTAATTTTGTGTTTAGGACAAGACACAAASAATTATAACTTAGGCAAATTTAGAACAAAACCACCATCTTCCCACCAATGAACTCCCAACTTGGTGCTTGGACTGTAGTTCATGTGAAGGAGAAGCAGCTTTGTTTTTCTTACTTATAGGCAGTGCATGGCAACATTGAAACAAAATCTCTCTCTGTGAGAGATGAGGAGTACTGCACCTTTATTTYGGTATTTAGGTGTCATGGATTGCATTGTTTTCTTTAAGGAGAAAGGCTTGTAAGATTTATTCTCATCTTTGCCCACCGAACTTTTAGCTTTCAGGTCCCAATTACTTGCTATTCTGTAAGCTTGCATCAATTAATGTAAGCTTACATCATCGATTCTGTTCATTAATTTGTCTTTCAATGAATTTAGCTGCCCTGTTGTCTCATCTCAGGCTTTGTACCAYRTTTTATGGTTGAGATGAAAGCTTCAGATTGAAGATAACCCTTATTTTAGGAGTGTCATCATCAATCCATTTTTCCTTTTTAGCTTTGTTTGCCTAAAACTTGCAATTAGATCCTTGGTAGGGAAAAAAAAACGGTGTATTTCTAAAAAGGGAGCTCCAAATTTAAATTTGTCTTTTTGTGATCCACTTTGCCACGTTGAAATAAATTTATTGGGCTTTTCAATACAGATTTTTTTCCTGATGAATTATTTGCTGTCATCTTTGTTTTCTTGGAAAGAGCCAAGAATGTCTGATTGACCAGTGGTGTTTTGCAGGATCTTACAGACAATCCTTTTTGGCAGACTTGGACACTAATRTCTTGCCATACTTAATTGTGGGTGTTACCTTCATTTTGTGCAGTGAATTGGGAAAAGCATGGTTGAAACCTGCTTCCCTTGGAGAAAGAMATCTACAACCTGTTCAGGTGTATCAAAATACAATTAGATAAATTAATATTTTTATACACTGGAATTGCTTCACTCAAACTAAACAATAATATTGCATTGTAACCTTCTTTAATGTCTTAGCTGTCTGTGGTTAATTTATGAGTAGTTCATTRAGACAGAGGTTGTTTGCTGAGATGACTAGACAAAACACTGGCACTTCTAAAGACACCTTTGAAATTAAAGTGTGGGTGTCTCTTGTCTTATGAGACTATTTCTTCCCTTTCAGAGTAAAAGTCTCACTTAAGATGAAGGAAAAGAATCTATTTTGGTGAAATCRTTGTAATACCACTGCAAAAAATTACTCACTTTAGGATATTCCTGAATACATGAATACAAATATGGCTGGCCTAAGCAACGATTTTAATGCCAGCATGTTTTTTTGAGCTGAACAAAACAAGAGCATACATAGGTCCTTGTAGTGGTGATGGGTTAGTAATGAGATTTTTGTAAAGGACGTACTAATGTTCATGTTTCCCTGAACCAGAGTCAACAAAGATGTAAACATTAGTGTCTACACACAACTCCATTGAAAAATATGCTGATTTCCCTGGCTGATCTGCCTCCTGCTGAGTTAAGAGGTAGCTTTAAGGTCAGCAAACAAAAATCCTYGTGCATGATACATTTATTTAATGTCTTTATTGTTAAAATCTACCTACATTTCCTGATTTTTTTTTTGGTTGGCAGAAAGTATCCTGAATAAAATTCTTCTCTCCTCCTGTTTAATAGAAACAAATTCTGAGGTTCTCTTGTTTAACAACTGTGCAACCTCTTGCATCAAGATTAAACACTTTGTTTTGTCCCCAGGCAGTTGTATATTTATTACTCTTGAGGCAGTGCTATTTGAAATAAATAGAATTGAAAGATCCTGAGAAATGGTTTCTGAAATACATAKATTGAGTTACTCTCTCCTGTGTGAGCAGAAAATGCTTCTGATGCTTCTCCCTGCACCCTGGCAAAGAAAATATCTGATATAAAAATATCACATGATGGGGTGGTGAAAAGGTAAGCATTTTTATCCTCAGTCAGAGGCTTTTTGTTGCCTATTGTCCTGAAAATAATTGGGTTATCTTTATGAAATGTATTACTATTCACTAAAGATAATGTAGGTAAGGGCATAATAAAGGACAAAATAAAAGATGAAAGGAAAAAGTCTCTCCTTTTCTGCCTGAAAAGGTACAATATGAAAACAAAACAAAACAAAAAACATGGCTTGGAAATAGTCTTTGAAACTTCTCAAAATCCAGTTATGTATTTTGGGCTGGTGACAGGGCTTATCTGTTCTCCCTGATCAAAAATAATAAATGCTCACCAAGAGAAAAAGTTCTTTTATGTTATAAGGAAAACAATTTCCATGTAGCTTTTGTGTGTGTGTACGCATATTCATAAAATATGGATTAGCAGCACTAGGTATTCAGCTAAGTAAATATTCATAAAATAAAGGTGAAATTGATATGCATTTCCCAATAGAGAGTAATAAGCATATTTTGATTTCTTAGTAAAACATCAAACTAAGGGGAGAGGAAGCACTTGCTTTTGCCTGGACATGTTTTATTCCTCATTCTCATTGTGTTGATCCTGCTTGCAAAGATTTCCTGACATTTTGAATATAAAGTGTTGCTAATATTATTAAATGTAGAAGAATCAGGTTTATTGCTTAAAACAWAAAATAAAAAGACATTTGGGTTTGTTTTTGGTTTTTTTAAATTTGATTATAGCTTTTGTGTTGGGGGTACCTAAAAGTTGCATATTTAAGTACTTTTTTTTTTAATATATATGAGAGATAGATAGGCCTTTTTTGCTAAAATCTTATATTCTCAGAAGTGTAGATTCTGAAACCTTGTTAGCAATATGTGCTAACATCTCTTGGAAGACTCAATAAATAAGATATGTGCTGCAGCCATGAACTGTATACTTGTAGGTATTCCTGACAGCTTTCTTTGCAGTATGCATGATTCTTTAGAGTAATAGAATGGAATTGTTTTTGAATAAACTAAAAATTAAGTGAATGTCCCKAAGCTGTACCTGAGAGATCTCAAGAACAGCTCTATTTCAAGCAGCYTGTTGAATCAGGGAAAAATTACATGCTGGTGTGCAAATAGGCAAAATTTTAAAAAAGATAAAATTATTGAAGTAAACCAGAAGGCAAATAGATTTTTTTTTGCTACTGGTTTTATTTAATATCTAAAGACTTAACTTAGGCTCCTGTTTTTCAGAAACAAAATGTTTCAAACGCATAATTGARGAGTATTCCTAGGATTAGTATTTGATACAAAATAGGCTAGGAATGTGTCTTGTTCTTCACCTGAATTTCTGTTGATACTGATTCTTTGATTCTGCTGGGCATTTTTGTAAAAACTATTCCATGCCATTCTTCTGTTTTACCCTTTTGCTTGGGTCATTTGGGTCAGTTCTCCTTCCARGCTGGGGCGATGGACTTATTTGTGCATGTACTGAGCAGAGGCTCCTGTTCTCATCCCTCTCTGCTGTTGGTGTTTAGTTCTTGGAACACAAACAGTACTTTTCAATAGCAGCCATATTTTGGACAGTCAGGAAACATAAGGTCTTTGTTCTAGWAGTTTTATAGACTTTGCTGATTTATGCATTTATTAATGCATGGGCTCCGTGTGTTCAGCAGTGTAATTTCAGCGTGTTCATTGCTAATAAGGAAAATAAAAACAAAACTGTCTCTGGCAGCTGGCATGGAGCTGGGGTGAGCCAATTAATAAATGTTATGTATTTAAAATAGATTTTTTTTTCAATTTTAGAGCTGAACAATGTCATATGTTCTAACTTTTTTCTACGTTACTCCATGCATGCCACTGTTCATTTTCACACACTGAATAAATTAGAACCATCATAAATGATGGCAGCTATYTCCACTAACAGAGTTTGTTGATACCTGCTTGTTGAAGTCTATTATTTAAAATAATTCCTTTGGCTTTGTCAATGTTTACACAGGCCAGCATCTTTAATGTTGATTTAAGGTTATCTCTRTGTTCCATAACTAGAATACAGAACATTTTTATCGATTCCTTAGCCACRCTTTTCTACTTTACTATCCATAAATGAATTTTGATTCATAAAAGAAAAACCCTGGGAGTCAAATGTCAGCTATCATCCAATATATTGCTCTCTGCTGCAAGTAAAATAGTCTGCATCTCATCTTGAAAATATAATGCATATAAGCCCTCTCTGAAAGAATTTCAATAAAATATTGATGTAAGCACTTTATTCTGTTTGATAAGATATTTGAAGATATGGACAACGGCACAAAACAGTGCCTGGAGTCATCCCATTTAATATTTTGCTTTTTTTTTCGAGCTTTTCCACAAAAGGTGCATGTTTTATTTGTGTTAAAGAAAATACTCTGTGGTATTGTCTTGGGTGATCTGAGTAGATTTTGTGCTGGGAGTTACGATCAAGCCTAGCAAAGCCTAATAACAAACAAAACAAGTACCGTACACACTCCTCTGGATATCACATTTGTTACTTGTATCACACTCAAGTGCCCTGYTTTTAAAGGATGTGTTTCTACACAATGCATTTAATTTTTTCCTCCCGAGTATGCGACTTAGTAATATGCATTATTAGAATGTTTTGTTTTGTTTGACGACAAGTTTGTAATTCCATGAGCAATCTAACCTGCTTTTCTCTTCMTACCTCACAGCCTGAAAACAGACAAAGAAAGGCAGCTCATAATAAGAAATCGGATGCCAYCTGGAAAATTTAGACACTATAGAAACTAGAAAAATCCCACCTTCTAGGAACTTACAMTCTTGGAAAAAGATGCATTGCCATTGACGTGCTTTTTGTGGTTGTTTTTTAGGTTTTTTCTAACAGAGGTCCAGATAACTGACATCTGTAGCCCTCCCCTTGTCCACTGATGAAGTCACTCCATCATAGAAGGCCTCTGGGTTGGTCAGGCAGGAGTTGCCCCTGGTGAAGCCATGCTGGATGTCCTGAATCACCTCCCTGCCCTCCATGTGCCWTATTAGAGCTCCTACGAGGATCTGTTCCATGATCTTCCCAGGCCCAGAGGTGAGGCTGACAGGTCAGTAGTTCCCAGCATCCTTTTTTCCATCCTTTTTTAAAGACGGTTTTTAAAGATTTTCCAGTCACCTGGGAGCTCACCTGACAGAAATCAGGTGACTGCATCCTTTTAATTCTTTTGCAGAAAGCAAAGGCAAATTGTGTGATTTTTGCAGAACAAATTAAAAAATGGTGATCACTAGCATTGCAGTGAATATCAAATGAATATATAATAACAGAACATTAGGAAACAATTAGAAAAAGTGCCTAGGCATTATTAATTCATGCACTATTCATTGTACCAACATTGATCATGTGAAAGAAGTGTGGTGTTAGTTACATTTTAATCATCCAGTGTTGAAGAAGGACTAATTATTTTCGAATAGCGACGGGAAGGATCCAGTTTTATAAAAAAATCATGGAATGTCTAATTTACTCCCACAGCATTTTAATAGGGAAACGTATGGCTGCCATTATTTGTAGGACAATGGAGGATATCACAGCAATTGTTCATGTTTCACTCTTATAAAGAAGGTAGAGGTGCTGTTGCCCTCACAGGAGGCTGTGTTAACTCTGGGATGGGCGTGCTGCGCTGTACATCTCATCCCTCCCCCATCCAGAATAGGGCTCGACCAGACTGAGCATTATGTCCCTTCCAGCCAAACCMCTTGAATTTCTTCAGTGCTTCAGAAGAGTCCTGGGGAATGAGAGCAGCAGGTAGCTTTCTTCATGGACTCAGGGTCAGTGAGGGACATGCCTGCAATGGATACAGCTGGACAGTAAAGGGAGTAGGACTGGGTGCAACCATCTCCCTGCTGCCCTTTTCATCCACTGGG